>VSMD01134378.1:0-32449 GCA_008750895.1 Mirza zaza
TTTATATCTATGAAATGAAGGAACTAAGATGAATAAGCTTTTAGAATGGAAGCTCTAATTTCTCACTGAACCCAGATGAGTCATTTGTATTATATTATGGGTTCTGGACTTCTCAGGGCCCCAGTTATTTTTAAGGAATCCAAAAAAGGAACTTCAAGAGTTACTTGATTGCTACTAAATTCAGCCATGGAGATCTTCCAACTTTTTCCCCTAACTCACCTTGTCCTGAACTCACCATTTTTGCCAGTAAACTACCCAGTCATAAAGCAAGGGAGCTAGAGAAAAGAGTCTGTTAACATTACTGTTAAGCCTAAGACATCTAGTCAGAAAACCCATAACTTTCAAGATAATTGAGCTCTATTAATGACAAAGGAAATGGTACAAAGGGTATTATCTTCATACAAAATCTCCCAAATGAGATAAAATCCTAAGAGCCTTTCTATTGGGACAAGGATTATTTAACTTTAGCATCACACCAGGTGATAGTGATAGAAATAAAGACAAGGGCACAAGGGCCCATGCCCACCATTTATTTTATCTCTTAATGTAGGAAGGCCAAACTAATGTGGTTGGTGGATATGTATAGGTTTCTCAAGCTCTATAAAAAAATCTCTCTCTCTCTTCTCCTCTCTCTCTCTCTTTCTCTCTCTCTCTTTCTCTCTCTCTCTCTCATCTCCTCTGGACCCCTGCTGCCTGCTTTCATTTGTACCCTTATTCTACTTGGTCTCAATCTCCCAATCTTCTGATTTCTTTCCTCACCAGATCTTGTTGGTTGCCAATTCCCTGCTATCCTCTCACTGAGATTATCATTTTTGCTGAAACAACCCTCTCTTTCTGGCCAAACCATAGGCACAGATTTCTGTTCGGCTTTGGGATAGTGAATTTTTTTCATTTTTTCTTTTTTCTTTTTTTTCCAATGTGGGTTGGCAGGAGGAAGTGAGGGTATTATTTTGGTCCCAAAACATAGCTCAAGTTTCTCACACTGTAAAGCTAACCAGCCTCATAAAACATCACGACAACATCCTTGCCTCTTCCACTGAGAGCCCATAAATAACAGAAGAGACCATGGGAAGCCCATTTCCCCCCAAAGCATAGAAGGATCCTTTTATAACACTGTTAGCAAAGATCAGGACCCACACTACTTACTGACACAGTTAGTTTGAAGAGACATGGTTTGATGGGTGGTGATGCAAATTGCCATCATAGCACACTGTCCTTTACCTGAAGAAAGCAGTCCCCATGACCAAAGGAGGCCACCTATCCATGAATCCATAAAGTCTCTGAACACCCACAGTGTCAGCACAAATTCATCATACCTGTATTACCAAAATGGATGGACTATTTTTTCACTTCTTGGATCATCCTTGTCATAATTATAAAGATCAGGAAAAACTCTGGTACTTAAGGTTCTTCTAATACCAATGCACATCTAAAAGTCTAGTGGGCTCTGTAAGAATGGGATGACTCTGAAAATAAACTTTTTTTCAAGTGCAAACTTTCTCATACTCTAGTCCTTCTCTTCATTCCAAGGACCCAGATTAAAGAACACAACCTGAAATAGAAAATGGATACCCTGTGAAAGATTCCTCAGTTCTAAGATCAATTGGGTCATATGTTAATTAACCAACATAACCATTTGTCCAATCCTTTATCCACAAAGACTTCTAGTCTTCTCTGCTGGGATCACTTTGGTCTCATGCTTTAGCCTCAGTGAAATGTTAGCCTCTGGGATCAATCAGGACCCTAGTCAGGAGGAAGTTAAGAAACCCATAACTAGTATTCCCTGCTGCAGATCCTCCTCTAACATAAAACTAGGTTTTCATTTTTTTTATTTGTTCTTTATGATCAAGTTCTCTCTAATTTCCTTGTTCCAATAACTAGGTCCCTTTTAGCGTCATTCTGTGCCTAGTACCTGAGATTTCCAGGAGCATCTGCCTATTACCTATGACTACATTCTCCCCATGTTTTATGTGTTTGTTCTGTGGTCTACTCCAAAGAACTTCTAGGATCACTTGATGTTTCCCAGTAGGTCTATTTGGATTTCAGTCCTCAGCCCTCCTTGTTCTGGCTTATGTCATCACTACCCAAAACCCATTTCTGAAAGTCCAGAAAGACTCAGAATGACTAGGATCTCAATTAGGGGTACCCATGATCCACAGCTGATCCTATTTGCTATTAGTAGCCAATAGCTTAATTGGCCATCTGACTGCCTCTCAAGTGATGTGAAGAGAGGGACATGGGGTTGGTTGGGGCAAGCGGAAGGGAAGACTGTCTGTGGCAAGAAGATAACAATGGTGTTATTGGTATCCCTTTTAATAATCTAAGTCTTGTTTTCATGACTATTGTGTGTAAATCTCAAGGCCATGCACCACAGGTAATGTGGCCTTGGTCCTACATCATCCTACAACATCCTAACATGTGCCCTTGTATCCTATCATGTACCTTGGAACCATAGTGATTCTGCAGTAGAACCTAAACACCAAGGTAATTACATGTTCTCATTGCCTAGATTCTGCTTAGGTATACTCAATCTCTATCCACTATCCTGCCACAACCAGATCTTTATTGCCTCACTCCATCGCAATGGCTCTCCTAGCCTTATGATCATTGTAACCATTTATCCATGAGGATTCTACTCTAGAGTGTGAATATCCAGAGAATTTATCACATATCTGATGGAATCCCAGGATTATGATGACTCTCTTCTGACTCAGATCCTGAACACAGGACCAGAAACTTGTCTTTCTGAGAGACTCTTTTGTCTCTCAGAAACCTGAAATTCTGATATAAACACTCATAGTCCCTTGATTCAAGTCTGAATCACTGATATAAAAACTCATAGCCCCTTCATTCATTCATTCATTCAACAAATATTCATAAAACATCTAATATGTACCATTCCCAGGGATCCAGCAGAAATAAAACAGATAAGATCTCCACTGTCATGAAGCTCAGAGTGTATCAGGAGTAGGCAGATATTAAACAAACAAGATTAATGAATAAGTTAATATCATATTGTGATAACGGCTATCGAGAAAAAAAAAACAGGTTGGGAAAGAGGAATGGTGTGTTGTGGGAAGGGGCTGAAATTTTAAATAGAGTGGTCAAGGGAAGCCTCACTAATATGGCATATTTAAGCAAATACCTAAAGCAGGTCAGGAAATGAATCATGTGGCTATCTAAGGGGAAGAGCCTCTGGGCAAAGGGTATAGCCAGGACAAAGTACCTGAAGCAGGAGTATGGTTGGCATGTTCAAGGGACAGCAAAGGAGGTGGGTGTGGCACAAGTGGTGTGAATTAAGGGGGCACAAGGATGAGATAAGGAACTAGGGGCCCAATCATAGTCTATTGAGAAGACTTTGGATTTTGCTGAGTGAGATGGGAAGCCATGCAGAAGGTTCTGAGTAGAGAAGTGACAGAAGCCAATTTGCATTTTAACAGGACAATTCTGGCTGCTGTGAGTAATGGATTGAAGGAAGCAAGGGGAAATAACCAGGAAACCAGTAAAGAGATTATTATTCTAGGCCAGGTGAGAGGGGATGGTGGCTTAGGCCAAGGAAGTAGCTTCAGGAAGGCTATCAAAGGTTGTTGCTTTTGCTGACCAACAGACAAGAATCCCTGAGCTTGCCTTTGCTGACCTTACTGCCCACTTAGGTTTAAAAAACCCATCCACTTTTGCTGCTCTCTCGGCTCAACCCAACTGCCAGTACCATCCCCTTACCAATGCAGCCTCAACCCAGTTCTAGACACTTTAGAATTGGTACTTGTTAGGTGCCTGGAGACTGAGAGATATGATGCAGTGGTGCTTATTTCAGTTAAGAGACTGAGTCACACTTGCCCTCATAAACTAGAGACCAACCCATGTTGTGTGGCAAGCATTGTGTATAGTTCTCTACATGGATTATTTAATTTAAACCTTTTCAGTAAAACTATCAGACAAATTATATTATTACTCATTTGTGATGTCAATTTATGTGTCCACTTGACTAGGATATAGTACCCAGTTATCCAACCAAACACTAATCTAGGTCTTACCATGAAGGTATTTTGTATGAAGAGATGTGGTTAACATCTACAATCAATGGACTTTAAAGCAGGTTATCTTTGATAATGTGAGTGGGCCTCATCCAATCAATCAGAAGGTCTTATAAGCGAAACTGAGTTTTCCTGGAGAATAAGCAATTCTGCCTCAAGACTGCAGTATCAACTCCTGCCTGAGTTTCCAGCCTGTCAGCCTGCCCTACAGATTTCAGATGTGCTAGACCCCACAATCAAGTGAACCAATTCCTTGAAATATGTACTACATTCTGCTGGTTCTATTTCTCTTCATAAAGCTGACTGATATACCTCTTTGACAGATAAAGAATGAGATTCAAGGTTCTTAAGCAAGATTCTCAAGGTCATGTCAGCTAGTGTTAGAGGTAAGAATCGGACCTGAGTAGTTTGACTCCAAATGATATATCCTTTCCCCTGCTTCCTCTGAGATATCTGAATCCATTCAAAAAAATTAACTGATCCTGAGAAATCTCATGGGAATGCTTCAAGGATCTGTATACTTATCATACTGTATTATAACTTTAAAAACTTATTATTAATTATGTTTATTATTATTAGTGAAAATTATAGCTATCATTTATTAAATCACTCTTATATACCAAAAATTGTGATGAAAAATTTGCATGTCTTACTTAATCCTCATAAACACATAGGATAGTTAATATTACCATCATTTTATAGATGATAAATATGAGGGTTAAAGATGTTAAATAACTTGTCCCAAGTCACACAGCTAGTAAATGACAGAGCTGGGATTCGAGATCATTGCTCTGGCCTGATTTCTCCTGAACTAGTGTGAGTTGAATCCAGTGATCACTCTGCCTTAAACCCTAAAGAACGTGCTAATAGTCGGTTGATTATTTTCTCTATAGGGCCATGTTTCTGCTTGCTTAGGGTCCTTGGCTCCTGACCTACCTCCAAAATCGATTAAACTCCTAGAAAAGTCCCTAAAAGTACTGAATCTGTCATGTCTGCTCTGGATTCAGTGGCCACTATTTTTGGGCCCTGTCCTGGGTATGCATGATTTAGTTGGTTAATTGTTCTTATAAAGAGGCATTAAGGGATAAAAAGGCCAAGTTTTCTGACTCCAAGGAATAAGTTATAAAGACAGAACACTTGGGTTCAAATCTCTGCTCTGTGAACTTGAGCACATCAGCTAATTTTTCGGACCCTTAATTTCTTCATCTGTTAAAAGAAAAGATCATTGCTATGGGATTGTTTTAAGGATTAAAAAGGTAATGTGAGTAAAACATTAGACCGGAGTATGGGACCTCCAAATGTGAGCTATCTGTGACCAGTTACAAAATGTTCATTTCAACTCTGGCTGTTGAGGCCTCAGGCTGACTTAAGAAACCTCAGCAGGTACCCTGTGAGCTCTGACTGGGATCCAAATTGGTGATAAACTGCTCCAGCACAAACATATCCATGTCTGTGTAATTCACTGGGCAGAGTCAAATAGGTCAAAAACAGAGATGAAACTAATGAAATGTTCTGACAATCATCCCCATACTGCTATTGTTATGTCTTAAAAGAGACCACTCTGTTATTAGTACAATTCAACTCTCATTTTCTGAACTCCTACTCTGTATCAGATCTTGTGCTAGGTATTAGGGTTATAGGGAAGAATATGACATCATCAATCAGTTCATACTCTACTGGGTTTATAGGTATGGAGGAGTGAGGGGCAGGGATAGAGTAGATTATTTTACTTAGCCTATTCTTACATGGCACTCATTTTATGACAAATACTATTTTAACCACTCATTAACGCCTCATATCAAACTGGAAAATAGTTAACATTATTGTTGTTATTTCTATTTTACAGATGAAAAACTGAGACATAGAGACATGGAGTAACTTGTCCAAGGTCCCACTACTAATAAATGGCAGAGCCAGGATTTGAACATACCCCACTATACTGCTTCAACAAGATTTTCTCATTATCTATACACTGATAGGAGTACCTTTTTGGGATGACTGGGAGAGCCCCCAAAGACTCCAGAAACTGTGGAGGACTGGCAAATGCTGTTATCCTCTCAGAAGTGGGAAAATTCCCTGATCATTAAGCTGGGGATAACCAGAATACCAAATAATAGCCTACCCCTACCCACAGAATAGGCAGGAATATGAGAATTCAGCTCTGTATTAGTTATCTCTTGTTGCATTAATAATTACCCCAAATCTCATCTATTATCTCATAGTTTCCGTAGGTCAGGAATTTGAGTATAGCTTGGTTAGGGGCCTCTGGCTCAAGACCTTTCATGAGGTCATAGTCAAACTGTTAGCCAGAGCTGCAGTGTCATCAAAAGACTTGACTGAAGGAGGATCAGCATCTGAGCTCACTCATGTGGTTATTGTCAGGATTCAGTTCCTCACAAGTTACTGGACAGAGGGCCTCAGGTCATCTCTGGATGTCTACCTCAGTTCCTTTCTGGTCCTCTTCACAGGGCAACTCATGACATTGCACCTAGCTTCCCTCAGAGTGAGTAAGCAAGAGAGGTAGACAGAGCAAGCACCCAAGACAGAAGATAACCATTTTTTATAACCTAATCTAGGAAGTGGCATCCCTTTATTTCTGACATGTTCTGTTTGTTATAAGAGAGTCAATAAGTTCCGTTTATACTGAAGGGGAGAGGATTACACAGGGCATGAATACCAGGAGTTGGGATTTGGGGAGGGTCATCTTTGAAGCTGCCTAGCACAGTCTCTAACATCATTAAAAGGCAGGAAGCTTATTTACTCTCCCAGTCAGGCATTAGTCTGGCTTGCTGCCCTCAGGTACTAGAGCATCTGCACAATTGAATTCAGAAGAGATTCTTATACTGAGAATCAGATACTAAGTCTAATAATACAAGCTACATTAATATTTTACTTGGAATTCTATGATTTTCATTAGTTTCATTTGTGCCTGTATTTCTAGTTTTGCCAGGCTGGCTTTTAAAGCATGGTATGAAACTAGACTGTTCCTTCCTTAGCCCATCACTATTTCTGTCCCATTCTTCAAAAGATACCTCTTAACTCAGCTCTAGGCAGACTTTTCTAACTAATCTTGCCTGGCACAAGGGGGTCTTTTTGACTAAGATCCAAGCCACTTTTTTTAAGACACACATATAGGAGAATAATAGCAGTCTAATATATGGAATTTGTAATAAAGTTGATAAAACTTTTTCCCTGCCTCAAGTAGGAGCAGCTACACTCACAGGCCTGTAAGCATGTATTATATATAATCAACACTTGTGAAAACAAACCTATACTCACTGGCAAAAAATAAAAATACAAGTGGGGTAGGTTCTCCACCAGACAGTGTTTATTTCAGTATTTCCTGTTCATTGTTGTCAATATTTCCAATTTTCTAGACTCTGGGCCTATATGAGTCTCTTTAACTCTTCTTCCTACCTTAGTTGTGCTAACAAGTATTGACCTCTGACCTGCTTAGACTAATAGTATCTGCCTGACACTGGTTGCTGCCTTTGGTTAACTAAACTTGCCTATCAGCAAAGTCAATTTGATTTTTCTTAACCAGTTTGCTCCCAAGTCACAACATTTTGCTGATCCTACTTTGTCTAAGCAAACCACAAGTCCTTATTTCTCCTGTCCATTCTCTGTCCTGCTGCCACTATTCTATATTGTGAAAATTACCCTATTTCACCCTAAGCAAATTCACTGCCTCTATCAAGAAACCAATGCCTTTAGGCACAGATCCCTTCTTACAACCTTATCCAATCCTGTCTTGCTTAAGCTCTGTATAAAATTTGAACATATTATTTCCAATTTCCTACATCTACCATTAAATTTACCTATTCCCTGGCCAGTGCTCTCAGCACTCTCTACCTGGTAAACTAACTCATGCTGAGCTGTTGCTGGCTGGGAATACCTTGATGATTTACACTACACAAAAATGTATCCCCACTTTAGTTACTGAAGATAAAAATGCCAGTGCACAAAGTGAATAGCTATGGTAGAATTTCTGGCACTCTGGCAGGATACTGGGAATTTTATTTGGAATATAAGGACATAATAGTGGTGCCTTTCAACTCACACCACAGGTGGTCTCCTGCTTCACTTACACAAAGGGTCAGTCCTTTATGGAACATATATAAACTGGAAAGAAATTGCTCTTAGAAAGCATAAAAACTGCTGAAGCTGTTTTTATTGATAGCTCTAAATATTTGGACATTTCCTTGGAAAACCAGGAGTTTCTCTAAAATGCTTTTATTTTTTTTAAAAAAAGTAGTAGATGGTAGCATATTACATGGAAAAGTGTGCAACTTTTTCTATTGCCCATACCAGAATCTTCTAACTGGTTCCCCTGATAGAACTTTGAAAGCATAATTATGACCAGATCATCAAGTTCCTATGGAATTTAAGATTGCCTAAGAAAAAAGTATTCCATCATCTTAGTATTCCATCATCTTTAGTATTCTATCATCTCCATGAAAAAATGGAAAGAAAAATCAACTACCATTTTTATATAGCATTGTTTCTAAGGCATAGTGTGTTCCAGGTCACAAAAAACTGCCTGACAAATGAAATTTTGGAAGTCAACCCATTTGCAAGTTAGGAACTGCCTATGTCATACAAGTGGCAGTTTCCCAGCTTTTTAAATGCTATGCTGAAGAAGATCTTGTGGTTTTTTGCAAATCAGAAGAAATCAAGATTTGTTCCATAGTGATACTTATCTCCACTCACCAATATATAGTGAAAGAAGGAAACCACCATCTCTCAGACTGGGAATAAGGATGTTTGGTGCATTACAAAAATATCCTTAGTAGGTCAAGGCAAACTCTTTTTTACCTCCCACATGTACACACTTTCTCAGGGGACTCATAAATAAACAAAATCTACCTGGAAACTTCAAACAAGTGGTGATATTAATAGCATTCCTTTTCTAAGGAAAAGGAAGAAACTACACCAAAGCCCAGATCAAAGATTTAGTCAGAGACTTCTCATAGGGGATATCAATACCACACAAATTTTGGGTCCCTATCTCCTGTCGCTGTTACTGTCAGGACAGAGGCTGATCTTAGTCCGGCTTACACAGGCCTTCACAGTCAGGCCCCAGCTTAACTTTCTAGGCACTCCTCTCTTTCTTTCTACATATAAATTCTTTGTCCTAGTCAGATGTTCCCTTCATTGATCCCTAAACATCAGTGCCTATGTGCCTTTGCTTGCATCATCTCCTCTGTTTGTGTCAGAATGTTTCTCTTCCGTAGCAGAAGGCATCCTGGCATGGTAAAAGAAGAATGGGTTCTGGAATCAGAAGAGCTCAGAGTTCAGATACTGGCTCTGCCATTTAACAGTCATGTACCTTTAGGCAACATTGCTGAGTTTCTCTGAACCTCAATTCCCTCACCTGAAAAGTGAGAATATTAATGTTGACTACTTTAGAAGACTATTACATGGGTTAAATGAGATAATGCATGTAAGCCACCTAGCCCATATTATGTTTCCAACAATTGAGATTTATTGTCAATATTATTATCCTTTTTCATATTTTGAGTCATAGCTCATAGCTCAACCTCAAGCCCAGCCCATGGGGATATATCCACTTTTTCTGAACTCTAATATCTTATAGTGTATATATATACACACACATATATATGTACACATACACACACACATATATAATATGTCTGGTACTTTAATATAGTTCATTTTATTTCTAGTTGCAAATATTTTATCTTCACAACTATACTGAAAGCTCATTTAGGGCTAAGACTATGTCAATTTTCTCTGTATTCTCCCAGATGATCTTATATACACAAGGAAAATTGTTAAAACATTTGTTGATTGGGATTATAGATGCATAATCAGTAATCGCTGATTTGCAGGATGATGAAACAAGGCTTGAAGGATAATAAAATTATATAATAAATAATGTTGTTTAGAGCCATCATTTTAGTGAACATTTACTGTTACTAAAAATAATATATAATGAGTGTTTACTATATGGAAGACACTGTGGCAGGCACTTGACATATATCATGTCATTTCATCATCATAACAACACTGTGAGGTAGGTATTATTAGCTCAATTTCACAGATGAGGAAGCTGAGTCTCAGAGAGATTATGTAAACTTTCCAGGGTTATATAGTAAGTGGAGGACCCAAGATTCCAACCCAGGTCATTTGACTATCGATTTTTAGTTCTAAATCAGTAAGTATACTGTCTTAGCAAAAGACAGATACAGTCCTAAGGACTTTACAAATTGCCAAAGATCATTTCACTGGTGGTAACCAGACCTCACCTTGCAAAAGTGAAAAAGTGTACATATTAGGAAGATTCTCAACATTTGTGGTTGAAAAAAGCAAGGGAGTTCTAGTTTACCAGAACATTCTCACACTCATCCACTGAGTGTAATTCCTGATCATTCATAAATCAAGGATCCAATCTCTATGGGGAAAAGGGAAAACTGATCAACACAAGGAAGATAAATGGGCAGATGGCTGGAGATGTGGATGGCCATGCGGGAGAGCACAGGGACTGTTGCCTGCTGTGTCCCAGGAAGGCTCAATGTCCATTAAGGGAAGAGAAAGATTGGGAAATGTTTAACAGCGCAACACACCAAATGGAATAAGAGCCTATTCATCTACTTGGAGCAAGAAAAAAGTAACAGTGCCCACTGCCTGTGTGGGTGTTCTTGGCCTTTTCCAACAAGGTGTATGTTTAAAAAAAGATTAGTACAATAGGGCACGAACAGTCCTATTGAAAACAGCCGCCTGCATAGACTTGGCAGATTTTTACTGTGGAACAGTTCCGTCTGACATTTAAAATGTGGCAAAACTACTTAAATTCAATTTAAAAATAAGTTTTCTATAGCCCCTTATTTTCTTCTTATAAACATGAGTTCAATGAAGACGGCATCATGAGCTTTATGTGATGCCCTTCAGAATGAATGCTTGCCAAAGACCGGAATATGTGGCACTAAGTGATGACAAGCTGATTAGGCTGCAATGATTCTCAGGCTCACGCCCAAGAAGGCTGCTCCATCAAGAAAGTTCACAAAAGGAACATGAGATCTTCTCTCTAGAAAAGAGAAATTTCATTTTAATCAGGAAATGGCAAAGGCTAAAGGGAATAGAAAGGGGTTTCTAAGATTCTTGCTAATCTGGCCCTGGTCAACTCTAAATGAGTGGTTCTCAAAATTTGCATATTTTTTCTTATCCTAGAAATACATTCAGTAAGTCTGAGAAGCCTGAAATCTATAATATCTGAGATATTATGTTCATATACTCATAAAATCTTCAGAATTGGAATAAACCTTAAAGATAATCTAAGTTCCTTTCACACTGTATGTAGGAATCCTCTCCCTAGATTGTCTCACAAGTAGGTCGCCAGCTTCTGTATCTGGTCTCATAGTTGAATGGCTCTAAAAAGTTAAAATTTCATCTAACAAGAGAAACATCCAGGGGTGGTGGAAAGAGCACTAGGTCTAGTCAGAATTTAGATGCTGATTGCCACTCTTTAGCTTTGTGATCTTGAGCAAATCACTCTATCTATCTGAGATTCAGTTTCCTCCTCTGTAGAAAGGCACAAACATGAAAGGCAATATAGTATAATAGTTAAGAATATGGACTAGAGCCCAAACTGATGGAAATCAAACCTGGGCTCTGCTAGTTACTAGATGTGTGATCTTGTGCATATTACTTAACCTCCTCCATAAGATGTGTCTATAAGATGTACTCAATAGTAAGAATAACTAACTCATGTGGTGAAATGTAAATAATTTATATGTGCAAAAGTGTTTGGCACATAGTAGGCACAATGTGTTAGTTATTACTACTTCATAGGGTTGGTATAAATATAAAAGTCATATGAGATGATGTATAATAAAATGTTCAATAAAGTTATTTAACCTTCTAGGACTTACACATAAAATCTCTTATTAGACCAGATCTTTTCACCCTGCATTTGTATGATTAAAAACCCAACCGTTAGGACTTGAAATTTACACCTATTAAATACCCTGTTGTTATCATTTCTACCCCATTGTTCTAGACTATAAAAACTTCTAATATCTGCAAAGCTGATAAGCATGCTGTCTATAATTTCTGCTAATTAATTGATAAAAATGATGAACAGAATACCGTTAGAAACTTCCCTTCTGGTTGACATAAATTCATTAATTAGTATGCTCGAATTGGAGTTATACAACTAGTTATGGAACTGCCTCACACTATCGCCATCCAACTCACATTCTAGGCACTCAAATGGTAATAGCTAATGTTTATCGAGCAATTACTAGATACTACTCTAAAGTTGTTAGATACTATTCTAAGGATTTTGCATACATAAACACATCTTACCCTCACAAGATTTGTATGAAATAGGTACTACTTCTATTTTGATTTTATAGATCAGAAAATCAAGACATTAAGAGATGAGGTCAATTGCCTGAGATAACCTTACAACTAATAAGTAGTAACGCTGTGATTTTAAACCCACAAGTCTAGTGTTAAATCTCACATGCAATCACTATGATATGCATTTGAACAAGTGAAATGGAATGAATTTGTCATAACTCAATCTTGCATAAAGCCAAACTGGGCCCTGGTGACCACCATTTCCTTTTTTTAATACTTGCAACTCATTTTTTTATGAATCCTCTAGATAATTCCACTAAGGATTGATGTCAAGATCACTGGCCTATCATTTCTTGAACCTGACCTCTTCCTTTTAAAAAATAAAACTATAAGTACTATTATAATTACATTCAGCCACAGACCCCTCTAATTGGCTTAATACAGTGTTTTCTGACCTATGACTAAGCAGACTGCTTGCATATCATAATTAAAAGTCAACTTCCAGAATTCCACTAAATATTTAATGAGTGTCCTTGGCAGAAAGGCAGAAAGCCTAACTAAAATCTCAAAAATGGCTCTTTAAACTCATTCACTGAGAAAGAAAATGAAGCAGAAGACAAGAAAGTTTATATTCCAAGCAGACACTTGTAATTATCACATTGGACCACGCATCTGTCTAGCCACCTTCTGTTCGCAAGATGAAATTCAAACTGTTGGTGTGCTGGCTATTCCTGCTAGCTGCCGTCTCCTCCTATATGCCTGCAGGT
The DNA here is from genome assembly GCA_008750895.1 of Mirza zaza. Taxonomy (NCBI): domain Eukaryota; kingdom Metazoa; phylum Chordata; class Mammalia; order Primates; family Cheirogaleidae; genus Mirza; species Mirza zaza. The sequence continues at coordinate 13,127 of VSMD01134378.1, forward strand.
AGGAATGCTCTGCATTGCTATTTAATTTTACTGACATTTTGAGAAAGTGGAGTGACCCTTCTATTTTTGTCTCTTTATTCCTAATAGGGTCTGTTACCAATTGCCCCCAGAAAAACTATTTATTGCTATTTCCTTTTATTGTTTTCCTTTTTATCTTTCTGTTAACTTTCCATGACGAAACTTCATGTGAGCATTGGATTGGGTGGGGAGGTGGCAGAGTGGGAAGAAAGGAAATAAATTTCTGCCTTTGATTCTTGGATATGAACTGCAGCAGATTTTCAGTCAAAATTGTTCAAGTCATTGTCAATTTTATGGGAATTCTTAACCCCAGAAGTTGAAAAAGTAAACCCTAAAAAAAAAATTAGGTCATCATTTTTCAACTTACATACCATACATAGATATACATATGGAGGGGAGGTTGTATATTCAAACAAGTTTTGAGAAATTTTTATGTAGTATTTTCTACTTGAGTAAACATTTGCAATTTCAATCAATTTCAATCATTTCAATTGTTTACAATTTCAATCATTATTTAAAATTTGAATTTAAGCAAATGTTTCTTGATCACCCACTGTGTTTTAGGCACTATTCCAAGTTCTAGGGACAGAATGGTGAATAAGGCAGATCTGGTCCCTGCCCTCATGGACCTAACAGCCCACTTCATTGCTGAGACAGAAAACATACAAGTCAATGAGTAAATAAATGAGATAATCCTCGATCATAATAAATGCTTTGAATTAAATAAAACAAGAGGATGACACTGAACATGAAAGAAGGATGAGTTGGAACCACTTTAGATAGAATCGCCAGGAAAGGGCTCTCCAAGTAGGTGATATTTGACCTGACACCTATAAGGCTGTTTTATTGGAATAGCAAGGGGAAGAGTAGGTATAGAAAACAATGAGTACCAGAAATGTCCTCAGGCAGGAAAGAGTTTAGCGTTGTCAAGGAACAGCAAGAGAATCTGCATGGCTGGAGAAGGGTGATATAAGGGGTAGAAGGATACCACATGATGCTGAAAAGGAAGACAGGGGGTCAGCTCATGTAGGACCTTATAAGCCCTAGTAGGAATTGAATCATTTTCAGTAGGCAAGTGGCTTAATTCAATATATATCAGGACTTTGAGAAGTCCCACCTTTAGGAAATCTGCTTAGCTTTTTTAATGTAGCACTTTTAACCAAGCACATTTGATCACTAACGACTTGTTATCCCTATGGAATACATTTTAACATCTTGCATACCATAGCACACCAGCTTAGGAAATACTTGTTGAGATAAATTTATGAGTAAAATATCCATTTTGCAATAGTATGGGATGTTTGAGGATGTACGGAAAATACAGATGAATGCAGGCAAAACAGATCAAGTAGACAAATACAGACCTTTTTGCCCTAGTTTTAGACAAGTTACTGAGTAGATCATAGAGTTGTGCTGGGTTTGGGGAGAAGGGGATTTTATATTCTTGTAAAATAACCATGTTTTCTCCTCTCAAACACTGCTACTGATAGTCATCAAGAAGGCTTCTATTTTACCTATTTTTCTCCCCAACCTTTGCTCACAGAGGTTCCTCGAGGAAAAACAATTGAACCAAACCTATGTTTGTGTGGTTCACTTTAAGAAACCAATTAGTAATGCACTATTATTTCTTGCAATATGGATCATTCAAAAGAGAAAAGGAAAGACAAGAAAGTGAGTAAGAAGAGACAGCTGAGAAATAGGTGGAAGAAAGGGGATGTTCAAGTTGAATCTCTGGAGTTCCTAACATGTTGGACACCAGGATCTTTCTGTAAGCAAAGTCATCTGCTTCTGTGGGATATCAGAAGGATTAGGACAAGATGAATTTTAGAGCAAGAATGAGGAATTTGTGGCAGATAGTCTAGTTGAGCAGTTAAAAGTATGAGCTTTGAAATCAGTCTCGGGTTCCAAACCTTGCTCTGCCACTTACTAGCTTCAGATAAATTATTTAGTTCAGTACTGTCCATTGGAATTTTCTGTAATAATGAAAATATACGTTTTCTGAGCTATCCAGCAGATTAGCCACTAGACTTATGGAGCTAATGGCCAGTTGAAGTATAGCTAGTGCAACTATGAAACTGAAATTTTAATTTCATTTAATTTTAATTAATTTAAATTTAAAGAGCCACATGTGACTACTAGCTACTGTATTGGACAGTGAAGCTCTAGATGTTCAGAATTCTGAGACGGATGGGAAGAGAAAATATTTGAAATGTCTCTGGATTTGGAAGAAGGAAAAGCAACGAGAAAAAAAGGGAAAAGTGTAAAGGGAAGACAAAGAGAAGGAGCAAGCTTCTAAAAGAACTGAGATGAGACTATAAGAAATGCTATTCTTGGTTCTATCATCCAGCCAAATAGAAACCCTATAAAAGGATGAGATGGTTGTCATCTATGGCATCCCCTTAAGAAGTGGAGTGCTAGGCCCACCACATATGTACCTTTCCCTTGGATCTAGAATCCAAGAATCTCTCTCAGCTCTTCTTGACCCTTTTTCAATTTTCAGCCTGCATCACTTCCTGAGGTAATGAGTTCCATATGTTTACCTCCTGCTGGATAAAGTGGTATTTTTACTTTATTGCATTCAAACTACCACCTTTAGCTCCAAGTAATAATACTTGTTTTTGATGAGTTCCATTTGCTCAAAGATATCCCCAAATAAACCAATGATGAGGTAAACATGCCAATTCTTCTCCTGAGAGTCTTGGCTAATATAACTGCATTTGGTCCTCAGGGAACTTAGGGTCAGATAGGACACTCTATAGTCTCATGGCTTGTTCTAACCTGCCTTGGCACTTGAAATCCCTCTGATTAAGATTTTCTATTGAGCAAAGGCTTTGATTTTGGAAACCCATTAAAATGCAAGTGTGTCCTATCTAAAGTCAAAAGCAGGTACTTAACACCTTGACTTATTTTTTTTTTCTACATTAGATTTCTAAGTACCTGGAACCATGTCAGTTTGGATCTGGAAAGAGTATATAGGGAAAGGCCCAGATCATGGAGGATCTACTGACTGTGGATTTAGTACAACACAGAAGAGTCAGTACAACAGCCATGTACACTTGGACAGGAAACAAGAAAGAAGACATGAAGAAGGGTATCAAATAATGCCAATTTCAACAAAATGTAAATTTTTTCTTCCTCCACTGTGGGACTTTTTTATTGCTTCATTGTCTTACAATGGCTGGTCCAAGATACAGGGTCCAGAACCACAAGATGAAGCTGTTCTAACTCCTTTCACAAACAACTGATTGAAATGATTTACTGGTGATAAACAATAAAAACTAATATTGAAAACAAAACTAATGTTTCATTGGACTGATCATCTTGCTGAGAACTTTATTTGGCCTAGTATGATATATTAATAGAATATTATCTCCTTCTCCGATACATCATTCAATATTTATTCGCCACATTCTTATTTAGTATCTACTGTGTCAAAAACTGTGCTAGAAACTGGGGAGGTGATGGAAAACAAGACAGGCGCATTCCCTGCCCTCAGAGAGCTTTGCATTCCACAGACATTTCTGGCTTATTTTGGTGTGAGGCTCAATTCATCTTAGTTTACTTAGCATAATGGTCATTTATTTGGGTCCGGGTGCAGTGGCTCACACCGGTAGTCCCAGCTACTCAGAAGGCTAAGGCAGGAGGATCCATTGAGCCCAAGAGTTTGAGGTTGCAGAGAGCTACGATAACACCACTGCATTGTAGCCCAGGCTAAGGAGCAAGACTGTCTCAAAAAAAGAAAAAAAGTCATTTATTTGAGCATTTGTCTTATATCTCCCTTAGGAAAGCCATCAATGGAGGAGATGATATTTAACATAGAGTTGGAAGGATTTCATCAAATAAGCATAAAAAAGGACATTTGAGTCAGAAAAAACAGCATGACTAGACTGATGAATGTGTCCAAGATATACAAGTAGTCAAGTTTGGAAGGATAGTAGCATTCATGAGGTGAATAATAAAAGATAAAGCTGCAAAATTAAATTGGTAGAATACCAATGAGAGCCTTGAATGCTAGAGTAAGAATTATTAATACATACTTAATTCAATATACAGGGTTCAATTTTATATCACACATAAGTTATTATATTTAGAGTTTTTGAGCAAAGAAATGATATGAACAAATACAAAATCTCAGAAGATTAATCAGATATGTTGGATGGCTAGGAAGTGAGAAAAACAGGAGGCAGGGAGATGTATTAGAAAGTTTCTATAAAAATCAAGACAAAAGGCAATGAAGGCCTATATTAGGAGAGCGTCAGTGGGCATGGAAAGAAGTGGATGGATCCAAAAATAAAATCTGCCTGACTTGGAAAATGACTAATTTTAGGTAGGAGAAATTGAAGAGGATGACAACGGTGAGGTGGAAGGAAAAATTAATCATATTTTGCACATTTGTTATAAATAAAAAAATTGTAAATAAAGTTTATTTCAATTTTAGAGGGTTCCCTAAAGAGCCTCTCATTTGAGAAAGAGCTCAGCAATATTAAAAAGAAATTGGGAGCCCATATAATCCATTTATCTATGAGTATGACTATGTTCAATTCAACACATGCTTATTGAGCATCTACTATCTCCTAAGCACCCTTCAAGGCACTAGGGATAAATGGTGAAGGAAAATAAGCATGATTCTTGCCCCTAAAAGTTTATAGTCTTCTGAAGTAAATAACTAGATATCAAATAGTTATTAATTCAATATATACTTCATGAACATGTACTCTATGTTAGACTCTCTTCTAGGTGCTGGAAATATAACAATGAGCAAAACAAACAACAATCCTTACTTTCATGGAGCTTATATTATAGTAGAGGAGACTGACTCCCCAAAAGCAAACAAATAAAATTATTTCATATAATGATAATTGTTATGAAAAAGAAATGGACCTAGGTAAACAGGATAAAGTGGCTGGGGTGATGGCATTTACTTTAGATAGGGTGGTCAGCAGAAGGCTTTTTGAGGAGCGAGAAAATGATACAAAATACCTACTCTAGGCAGAAAGAAAATCAAGCACCAAGGTCCTTAGAATGAAAAGAATATGGCAAGTTCAAGGGACAGAAACAAAGCTAGTGTGGCTGGACTAGAATGAGCAAGAGGGAAAGAGGTAAAAGATATAGTCAGAGAAGTAGGCAGAGACAGGCTATGGAGGGTTCTGGAGGTCATGGTAAGGAGTTTGGCTTTACCCTGAGTATATCAAGGGTTTTAAGAACTAAATTGATTTAATTTACATTTTTAAAAGGATCCCTCTGGTTGCTGTGCTGAGAATAGACTCTAGAGGGGCAAGAGTAAATCAGGGAGCTTTCTTAGGAGGTTATAAATACACATGCATATCTTTATGTCCTTATCTTTTTATGGAAAAATAGTGTTTCTTCCTCACAAAAAAAGAAGAGAGAACCTATAATATAAAGACTGCCTTATCATTTGTCATTTTTTGTTCTAATATAAATCAATTAAATCATGCTTCATAGTAAGTAGTAAGAAATTTTATTAAATTTTGGCTATTTAGGCATTCATTCATTCATTCAACAAATAATGTATTCAGTGGTTCCTAAGTGCTATGCACTATCCTAGACCCTGGGGATACAATTGCAAGCAAAACAGAAATAATCCCTTCCTTCATGGAGCTTTTAATCTTGTGTGAAAGACAGACATCTATGAAATATGCACATACATAATCACAAGCCATTAGAAGTACTATGAGGGGAAAATGAGCTGCTCTATATGGCTTATCTATTATATGATTTTTTTGTAATAAGCATATGGTCATCTGCATTGCTGTTTAAGGTTGGGACACAAGTGAAAGGGGAAAATCCAGATAAGAAAGACCTTAACTCAGATTTCCAATCTATCATTAGACAACTGTTGTCAAGTGTTAATTATAACTTTTCCAATATCAGGAAAAGAATTAAGTATAACTGACTACATTTAATTAAGGGAATAGTCCTCAAAAGGAAATACAACAATGTCACAGAGAACCTATTTGGTACATGGCAAAGGGCTGGATGGGTCCTAGAAGGGAATCCTAATCAAGCAAGCACTCTGCCCTAAAGAAGCTATAGTGTCATCTCCTCCAAGAGGCCTTTCCTGATTGAGCCCACCATTCCAAGTCTGAGTAAGACACCCTTCTCTGAGGTCCCATAGCACCTGCTCTTCTTTCTATGACTCTGGGACTCTAGTCTCTATGGCCATTACTTTTTAACTTGTCTTTCTTCCCTGACTAGACAATGAGACCTATAATGCCAGTGACACTGGTCAGCTTGTTCACTGGAGAATTCTTACATTTCAAATAAAAATGACACATGATGGATACTCAATAAAAGTTAATTAATTAACACTACGAAGTAAAAAGTAATAAGCACCATGAGTGGCATATAGATAAGCTGCTATGCTCATTTATTAGAAGGAGAGGGCACTTCCAACTGAGATGAATCAGAGAAAGGCTAATAGAGAAGATTACCTTTGCGCTGGTCTACAAAGGTCAGACAAGACTGCATGTGGGCATGAAGGAACTCATGCCAAGTGAAGTGAACAGCGTGAAAAAAGGCATGGAAATGGAAAAATGCCAGGCATGCTTGTTAAACTAAAAGGAGCAGAGGGTGACTAGGCAAAGAGAACATGAGGAGTGGTGAGGTTGGAAAGGTAGGTTAGTACTGAAGTGTGAAGTGTCAGACTCAGGGGTTTGAGTATGTGACACCTGATCCAATCTACTACAACATACAGGATTTGAAATCAGAAGATCTGGACTCTAGTCCTAGATCTTCCATTTGTCAGCTATGTCACTTAAGGAAAAACTATTAACCTCTGGTGGTTTAAGCCTGTGAATCATTGATATAATATACAAAAATGGGTAATATAGCAAGGGAAAAAGGGAAGATAGTGAGTTCATTTTTATATGTGTCAAACTTGAGATCCCCATATGACATCCAAGTGGAGATGTCTTGTGAACATTAGAGGTATTTGGAGGATTTAAAAGAAGAAGTGGTGTGTTGGAAATATTGATCCATGAGTCATGAACACAGGACATATAGTTGAACCTTTAATTGTCAAATAAAGAGAAATAGTATTAAAATTCGATATCTGAAAAAGGGTTTTGTTCAAAACTGCTTTTGGTAAGTTTAGATTCCATTCAAGAAATATATTTGAAGAACAAAAATATCTTAGGATGTCCTTTCACTATTAGCCTTCTGCTCCTGGATACTTTTGTAGCCATGTATATAACAGCTCCCCAAATCAATTCCAGACACATGATGTAACCTTTGTTTAGTCACTCATACCTGTGCTTTCTCTCATCACAGAAGCCAAACATCTATAGTGAGAGAAGTCACCAGATTATATATACGGTTTTTATTTTCCATCATTGTCATCTAAAATGCATCTATACATTTTGAATTCCATTGTAAATTACATGAATCTCAAAAAAACTTCTTAAAAATACTCTCAGAAAGTAATAGTGTTTTCCCCATAACTCCATTTATATTGGAGGGTTCATCTGATCAGAAGTAGGTGAATAAAGTTGGACCTCTCAGAACCCCATTTCTTACCATATCCTCTAAAATCTTAGGAAGACCATGGCATATAAGTTTAAAGAGTTACCTTCAAATCATCTAGTCCATTATTCTGCTTCTGGGGATGGGTAGGTGAATGCTAAATAATACTTTACAGACACTGTGCAAACCTCAGTCCCATTTGACTGGGATCCTGATTCCCTATTGAACAATTGTCAGCTTCTTTGACTTAGGTGCTGAATTTTGTCTCTGTACTTTGAGCTACAGTCTGGAAACGTGCTTCAAACCCAAATTATTCTTTAAACTATGGTTTTGTCTTCTGTATGATCAAGGTATTACTAACTCCTGTACTACTTCCAACCACAACCCACGAGATCATCCTTGAACATTAATTATGACCACTGATGGGGCCAAATTTCACCAAACCAGATAACTTGGGACTTCAGGTCGCCTCCCACAGGGTTCGGTATTACAGGTGGATCAGTCATTTTAGGATTTAGCATTGTCCATCCCAAGCTTCTTCTCTTTTCCTTCTGATATAGCCTGCTGAAGTACCATGCATGTCTCACAGTTGAGCCACTAGAAATTTCACAACAAATGTATGGACGACTCAGTACAAATTTATTTCCACAATTGGAAGAACAACACAAAGCATGTGCCATGTGTACTTTCCATAGTGATGATACTAAGCCAAAATACATTTTAAATTTAATAGTCAGTGGTGGATCACTAATACCAACTTCATTTAGGAGCCTGCAATGAGTTACTCCAGCCCCCACACACATACACAGGAACTTGAGAAGGAGGGCAAGATTGCTTTCAGAATTACTAAGAAATCAACACATAATAAATAAGAATAAGCAAATTTTCAAGAAACTGAAATTTTATAGGCCAGTAGAATTGGACTTTGACCTGACTACCTGTATCAATAGATCTAAAGGAAGAATGTGTCTACGAAAAAGGGAAATTGAGCTGACAGGCATACAAAAAATGATAGCCAGTGAATAAATATTGACCTCTGCCAGTGCCCATTCAAGTACTGCCTAGGGGGAAAATACCTTAGCTAAAGGATTTTGCATTGTAATTCCATTAGCAAGACCATTCATCTCTATTGTGATAATGAATAGAGGAAGTTTGAGACAGTGGACATCAAGTGTGTTATACTCATTGACAAATCTCCCTTTGTTTGAGTTGTGTCAGCCTATCTTAGTTTTATAGCATTACATTTTCATTTCATCTAACTCACCTTTAAGTGATTCAAAGCTCATCAAGCTTCCTGAATAAGTGACTTGCCTAAGGCCATACAATTTTGACTTGATTTCCCATATTTATCTCCCTAGAAAGAGAGAATGTGTTGTACGAAAAGACTTTATACATTCCAGTCCCTATAAAATTTGTTTCTCATTATGATTTAATACACTGGTACTCTGATTATGATTTGGCTTTCCATGTAGGTTATCCTGAAGGCAGAAAATTTGCAATGTGCTGACGATACCAGGTGTCTAAGCAAACAGGCTGAAAGCAAGGTCTCAAGCCAAAGTATAAGACTAAATATACTAAATGTTACCCTGTGAGATATTCTGGGAGACAGGAAAATGACAAAGTACCAGCCATCTCCAAGGTCATTTATGATTATTAGCAAATGTTTTGTTGCATCTCTACAATTGTTCATATTCTTATGTGTCATGTTTTAAGAACATGCATTGAGGCCCATGTCAGAAGTCTTACATAATTACATTATATAGTTATTGTTGTAATTCTCCCAATTTACAAATGAGGAAACTAAGGCTCAAAGAGGTTAAGTAATTTGCCTCTGGTCCCACAGAAGGTAAATGGAAAAGCCTGGATTTGATCCTTATTCTATAACTCTAAAATCTATACTCTTTCCAACTATGTTGTCAATGCCACTTTAGATTTACTCACATGTATACCAATTTGTTTGCTGAAAAATCTGTTTTGTTCCTCATGGCTTCCTTCTCAGTTCAATTTTCTTCTTCCTGATATATATCATTTAGTAGTTCTTTCGGTGAAAGTCTTATAGAGGTAAACCCTAAGTTGCTGTTTATTTAAAAAAAGAATCTTAAAAACTTTGTGATTTTTGTGTTAAACTTATTGAACTTTAAGTATTCCCTTAATCAGTGAAGGACAGCCCTTATTTATTACCTAGAGCAATTATATAATTTGCTGTTAGAAATTTTGATATTGGGACAATGGTTAAGCAGGTTATTGTTTAGTATAGAGTCCACAGAAGATACATGTGGGGAAATGTAGTCTTCTTTCAAATAAAAGTTAATTTCATTGAAAAAATGGCTTTGTTTTATTCCCAATATCTGTATTAATTAATATTCAGTTCAGCTACAAGTGACAAAAACTAGTATAAACAGAACTGTATTTCTCTTACTTTAATGTAGGAAATAAAGGGCCAGTCTGGTGGCTCCATGATCACCAAGAACCCAGATACTAGATCTAAATTGTTGCTATATAATTTTCAACTCAGGCTTCTACTTCATGATTTAAAATGTCTACTGCAGTTCCAGCTATCACAGAAGGTTTGACAACTATCTTTCCTTGTCCTATTCCTGTTGGCTGGAATTTGGACGTGATGGCAGAATTTTTCACATGGAACATCTGACAGCAAATGCCAACACGTTTATGGTATAGTTTTTTACTTGCACATTTCAGAACTATGCATGGGGTTTAAATTCAAACTCCAAAGCCACATGAGGGCAGGCCCATGATTACAAATCCTCAGAAAGGACACATTTTCTCTGCCAAGAACACAGGCTGAGAAGAATGAATGCCCTTGCCATCTTCTGCCAAGGAGAAGAGTTTTTCTAGTACATTCTTTCATTGCACATAGAGCACTTTGGGAGACCCAGTTTTACATGGAGGTCTTACATGGAGTCTCAATTCCCATACCATGCATAGGTATTAAAACCCAAGCCTTGGTTACAAATATGCAAACTTCCAACATACCCAGGGAAACCATAGTTTCCTGGTTTCCTCTTTGGTTTTGGCTCCTGGAAATATCTTTTCTGTCTTGAAAACTCAACTATGCCTTAAAAAGTGTTGGTTCTATTCACCAGAATGTAAACTCCACAGGTTCAGGCATTTGTGTCTATTCGATTCACTTACACAACACCTAGAATGAGCTCTCTAGCACATGGTAAAGGTGTTCAATATTTGGTGAATGAATGTTAATGTTATCAAGAATGTGTGGTGTTTTAAAGCTGGGAGTGGGGTTAGACTTTCTAGATTATCTAGAGTATGATATTGCTAGAAATGGAAGTCAAATCCATGCCCTTTCCACTATACTATGCTATTGTTCATGCTTACAGTTACAATGAGATTTTCAGAGTGTATTTTTCCAAAGTCACTCTATGGCAACTGTCCCCTAGTGAGGGCAGGCAGAAAAAAAATCCATATAAAAAAATCCTCTGCAGGTTCATCTTAACCATCACATTCTATTGAGAAATTGGATTCTCCAATTGCATAGGTATAGTGCAACCAGTTTATGCCTACAGGTAAATTATTATTCGGCATGAGCTGAGAACTAAGATATTGCCAGAAGCTTCCTTAGAAAGTTCTCTAGATATAACTCTCTCTCATCAACAGAGATCCATATATCATTCATGACTAACAACAGCTCCAATTACTATACACTTACTATGTGCCAAGTACTCTTGCAAATGCTTTACAATGTTAACTTATTTACAGATGTAGAAACTGAAGCACTGAGAGGTTAAGTAGCTTGCCAAAGGCCACACAGATAATGGTAGAGTCAGGATTTCTACAGGCAGACTGGCTCCAAAGCACACAGGCTTAACAGTTATGGTATGCTACACCATGTTTACTTGCATTAGCTATTGTTATCCCCAATCCCATTTTAACAGGAATTTTAATGCTCAAATGTGAAAATATAACTATAGGGCTAAATACCCTTATTCATTCTTCAAGAAGCCAGAAGTTAAAGTCTATAGCATCATCTGCCATTGGCGTTGCCACAATAGGGTTTGTCGGAGCAACTGAAGAGGTATGAATAGTGGTTAAAGTACACTTCTTTGCCCTCTAGCACACAGGATCACTCAGATTTCTATTTAGTACATCACAAGAAGAAGTAAGGGGAAAAGTATCATATTAGTGCTTCAAAATTGGGAGGTTGGCTAGTTAGTACATATATCGTACCTATCACTCAAATGCTTCACACACACACACACAAAAAGAAATTTGTTTTTTTTAATACAGGACTTCTTAAGGGTCCTTCAGTCAGGACAATGATTTAGACTAATACTCATCAATGAATGTATTAGACTGGCTTCAACTGGCAGCTACAGAGGAAGATTTAGAGAACAGTTAGTTTAAAGTTGGAAAATCACTAAATTATCCAGGCAACATATCAACCTTGCTCTGAGTTTACCAAACCAAATAAATGGAGCTGTTTGAGGACATTAAGAGTTATGCATGAATAATGCAAATCAATTCAACTTCATTATTTTTTCCATACTGTTTTCCTAATAGCTCAACTTTCAGCTGCACATTCTCACTGCTATATGAGGGTGCATTTCAGCAGTTAATTCTATAGTAATTATAGATATTAAGGATTCATCACACTAAGAAAATATCTCAGTGAGAGACAAGCTACATGGGACACAATTAGAAGATACTATATATAAACACTGGTCACATTCTTACAAATTATATGTGGTATAAAAGAAATGGACAAGTAGTGAAAGAAGACAGAGAGATATTGCCTGCATAGAAAAGGGAAAATCTAATAACAACAAACACTTGCCATGTTCTAGGCACTGGATTTATTATATGAATTTATTATATGGAGTTATTATAGCTAATATAAACAAAAACCTTTAGATGTATCTTAGGGTGTGAAGTCCATACACGGGGTAAGAAAGAACTCTTATACATGATTAGTATATACAAAAGCAAAAATTTATTTATTTTCCAAGGAAAGAAGGAAGGAAGGAGCCACAATACACAGAGTGAAGAAAGAAATGTCTGTCGGGTGGTGAGGAAAGGTGCTTGGTGTTTTAAAGGGTAGAAATGCCTTTTTTTTTTTGGCTCTGTTTCAGTGGACTGATACAAAAAAAGCAGCTGTGAAGCTGCTGTGCTGGCCTTTTCTGTTTCTCACGTAGCAGGTTGATAGCAGAAATTAGTTTCTTCTTTCTTCTTGATAGCAGGAGGCATCTGGTACTATCTCTCCTTAAGGAAGCAGGGAAGTATGCACTCCTATTATCCACGCAGGAATTTTTTTGAGGCTGAGAAAGAACTCACAGATAGCAAGTTAGGCCACGTGTGTTGTAATTAAACAGAGGGTAGTTGTGTTGTGAGTTTATTTCTCTTACTCTCTGTTTGATGGTTTATTTTCCTCTGTTAGATAAGTTATTAGTAGGACCACCTTTCAATATGGTTATTATTACCATCCTAATCTTAAAGGTGAGGAAACTGAGACACAGAATGGTCACTTGACTTTCCTAAGGTCATAGGATTGATAAGTGCTAGAGACAGTACTTAAACTCAGTCAGTTGGGGTCTAGAGTACACTCTTAGCCACTCTCCTGTGCTGCCTCTCATAGAAAAATATGTAAATATCAAAATACCATTCAACAAACTTTTATTGAATGCCCACTATGTGTCTCCCACTGTGATGAGCACTGAGAGTATAAGGAGAAGAAGAGAATTGAAGAGAACAGGCGCTAATGGTTTTCAAATGTCTTGGAGATTAGAGGGGCTCCAAGATGATCTCAATACAAACTTCTAAGAAGATCATGGGAAAACTGGAAAATGACATTCATTGTATAGTGAAGTCAGCCCTCCTTGGGCTCTGCTTCAGCAACAAGACTTCATCTCAAAGTCAGTCAAAATAGCATACAATGAATGTTGCCAAGTAAAGAATCTCTGGGCACATTCTGAAGTCCTTAAGATTCCCATGAAGGTTCTCATGCTTTAGAAGCACTTCAGACCACTGTATTTAAGCCATAGTTGTTTCCATTTTATTTCTATCAAGTTTGTTCTACTTGAAATCACTCAGTCCATAAGTATATATGAGCACCTAACGCGGTATCTGGTATTATGAGGGATACAACAATACATAAGACAGAATCTGTACCAACAAGAATGTATAATCTAGTGAGTAGATAAAAAATGTTCATGAAATCATTATTAGAAAAGACACTTTATTATTAAATGTTCACTTATTGCAGCACAAACAAGAAATGCTTAGGAGAGTCAGACAAGGGAGAGAAACTGAGCTGAATTGTTCAGTAATTTCACAGAAACTATGAACCTCAGGTAGACCTTGAAGGATGGAGGACTTGAAGTGATGGGAGAGGAGAAAAGCAAAGGCATTCCTAGTCTGAAGGAACAGTCTGACGCAGGCCTTATGGGGCAATGGCATGATACGGGAACCTGAACTGAAACTGAAGCCATGTTAGATCAGGGCCTCAAATCAACCAATGTAATCTGAGAAGCAAATGTGTTAACTAAAGGTATGGATAAGGTCAGGAAGCCCAGAAGCTAAAGACCAAAGAAGAAGGCAAGTATTGGGAAAAAGAGTGTACCAACAGCTATTAGGACTCAGGACCATGGTTTTTCTGGCCAGAATGACCTGAATTTGGGAATTCTACTTTGCCACTTACTATGTGAACTTTGTCAAGTTATCTAACTCTTCTGAGCCTATTTTCTTGTCAGTGGGATGAAGATAACAATACCTACCATGTGGCATGTTATTAGGGAATTAAATGAGAATATATGTATGTGTATATTAATATATATGAAAGCATTTTAACTCATACGTAAGTCCTGTATGAGTGTCAGTCATTATTAGCCATTGTTACATGTAGTACAGGACCAAATCATGGAAGATTTTGAAGTTAAGATAAGTTTATGGTGATTCTCAATACGAGATATGAGCAGCTGCCTACAGGAGTAAATCAGAATTGTTTGGGAGCTTGGTGTTTATTTAAAAATATAGCTCCTTTAGATTCCATAAATTCCTTTTCCCCATATATATGCAGATGATAATCATTGGAGTTGGGAACCCCATTACTGGCAAGCTGATACAAGTATGTCATATTCCTCAGATATGTGGAGACAGTAAAATGATTAAAATCCCATTGATGTAGGAACTTATTTCAGTATTTTGAGTATGAGTTAATAAACGAATGGTAGCAGTAACAATGAAGAGAAAGAAGCAAATTTAAAAGACATTATGAAAGAAGATGAAAAAGGAGATAGGAAACATTTTTAAATTTTATTTTATATCTCCAAAACTGGTTCATCTTGTAACTTAAAGCTTGTACCCTTTGACCAACATCACTGATACTAACTACATGCTATTTTATTGTTGGGGAAAATAAACTAGAAAGAATCAAAGGCAGAATTTGAATCCAGTTCTCTTTGACTCCAAAGTTCACTCTCTTGCCTCTGATCAGATGTGAAGGAAAAAGAAGGGGAAGGTAGAATAAATATGTGGGTTTTTTTAAGTGAAAGTTTGAACAGAACAGATATCAGTAAGCAGAGAAGGTAAACTTAGCTAGAAGAGAACACTCATGAGTTCTGTATTACATGGCATCGGCATCTTAATATTTAAAGATCAGTTTATTCTTAAACTTCTGGTAATATTCTCAGCAATTTTCTCCTAAGTCAGTCACCTCCTGAATCACTCTGCTGTGCAGAGACTACAGTTTTGCCCTTATGATCCCCATCTATAGTGCTTAGGGTCGATTGCTTAGTAGCAAGATAGATTCAGTGCTAAGTCAGGCACGCCCTTTTTTTTCCCAGCATATTATGGGGGTACAGATTTTAAGGTTTCAATAAATGCCCTTTCCTCCCCTCCCCCCCACAAGTCTGAGTTTCCAGCAAGGCATGCCCTTTTAAACTGCAAGTGCACATTTGGGGAATGAGCTAGGGCAAAAAGCGCCATCTTGAACCCTTGAGAATCCACCCTATAGGCAGCAAACAGAATTTCGAATTAAATTTAAAAAGCACACACACCTCACTGCTATGATCTGAATGTTTCTGTCCCCCAAAAATCCATATTGAGATCCTAACCCCCAAGGTGATAATATTAGGATAAGGAGCCTTTGGGAGATGATTAGATCATGAGGGTAGGGAACCTCATAAGTGAGATTAGTGACCTTATAAAAAATATCCCAGAGAGATCACGTCCCTCTTCTGCCACATGAGGTTACAGCAAAGATCACGATCTAGGAAGAGAGCTCTCATCAGTCACTTAATCTGTCAGCACTTTGATCTTGGACTTCCTAGCCACCAGAAAAAACTGTGAGAAATAAATTTCTGTTGTTTCTAAGCCACCCAGTTTATGGTATTTTTGTTATAGCAGCTCAAATCGACTAAAATGCTGAATACTTGATTAATAATTCATATGATTTTTGCAGTACATTTCTTTATTTTATTTCTGGATTAAGATAGTTCTGAGTCAAGTTTGAAATAAGATATAAGTGGCATTCTGCTATTGTTATTATAGTTAGGATTTTTTTTATTGTTGATGAATGTTCAGATCTGTGTGACTATAAAGCTCATGCTCTTTCCATTACAGCAATGTCTTTCAAGCTTTTTTGACCACAGCCCTCAGTAAGAAATATATTTGACATCATAACCCAGTACAAACACATACACATGTAACATACACACTCTACATATAGATGATAGATAGCTATTAATAGATATATAAGATATATTAATACATACACACATATAAAATATGACCACATAACCGACATAAAAATTTTATAAATACTATCATTACTATGTGTACTGCACTATGATATTTTCTACTCCATTCTGTTTCACTTAAAAAAAGGAAAAAAATGAAAATGAAAAAAAGAGATGAGTCCTTTTATACTACATTTATTTCACAACTCACCAATGGGCTATGATCCACAGTATGAAAAGTAGTTCACCATAGTATAGTATACCAATTTCCAGATACAGGTGGATAGAATGCAGGCTGACAGATATGTCAGCCTGGGTTTAAATGTTAGCCATAGAAATTCTCAAAGTAGAAAACTATAAGACTGCATTTTCATATTCTGCCTCTAAATTGTTTTTCTTTATATTATGCTCCAAGTAACCTTTTTTTAACCCTACCCCAAATCCTTGAAAAAAAGTTGGTGATTTTCTTTTGTTTTTGCAACCTACCTACAGTATTCAACTTGTATTCTGACACCATTCTGGACTGCAGTGGCATGGTTAGCTTTGGACAGAGAAGCAAAAATCTTAATTTGCTTTTCTTTGATGAAAAAAAATCTTTGAAATTTATTCAGGGAAGGAGCCAGGCAATGGGGAAAGAATTTATACTGTAATCCTCAAAGGAGTAGAACATGAATTGAATTAATGTTTCTTCAGGATATGGGATTCTCTTGTTATGAATAAAATCTTTTGAGATCAGGTAGGAAGTTGTAACCATTTTTCTCTTTTATTACTTTTTCTGATACGTTGCTTTGAATATTTGGTTTTATATTGGCAGTGAGTTATGACCAACAAACCAGCCTGACTGTGTAATATCTTCTTGAGCAGATTCCATGCAGCGGGTCTTTTTCCAGTATGACAGCTGAAGGAATCAGATCGTGCCTTTTATACCATTTGTTTCTACCATGTAATAATTTCCCATGACCATCTTAGAGATTCATAGACCTCCTTGTACATGTGCTACCTGTCTAAGGTCCCTTGTTAAATGGAAGCTGAAAAGTGAAGCTAATTCCAAGTATGTATCCTTATAAAACTGTGATATTGGTTGGTTGATTCCGTCAAAATATTCAGGGAAATAATTCAAAATGAATCAAAATTGAGAGACTAAACTTACCCAGTGTTTGATGAAACTTAGGCATAGATTGACAAATCACTTTGACTGCTTTGCTTGATTTGATCAGTCATGTCAGCCAAGCCTGCCCTTTGTTTCCCTGATGAAGCTGTATTATGTATCCTAATTTAACTAATTGTACAGAGCCTATTGGGCAAAGACCATTCAAACTACAGGCATACCTCAGAGATGTTGCAGGTTCAGTTCCAGACTAGCACAATAAAATGAATATCACAATAAAGCAAGTCAAACAAATTTTCCGGTTTCCCCATGGACACAAAAGTTACATTTACACTATATTGTAATGCGATAGTATTATATCTTTAAAAATGTACATACCTTAATTAAATATACCTAATTGCTAACAATCATCTAAGCCTTTAGGTAGTTGTAATCTTTTTGCTAGTGGAGGGTCTTGCCTCAATGTTCATGGCTGCTGACTGATCAGGATGGTGATTGCTGAAGGCTGAGGTGGCAGTGGCAATTTCCTAAACTAAGACAACAATCAAGTTTGTTACATTGACTTGCTCTCCCTCTCACAAAACACTACTCTGTAGCATGTGATGTTATTTGATAGTATTTTATTCACAATATAACTTCTTTCAAAATTGGAGTCAACTCTCTCAAACCCTGATGCTGCTTTATCAACTAAGTTTATGTAATACAGTTAACTCTTGAACAATGCCGGGGTTAGGGGCACTGATCCCTACACAGTCAAAAATCAGTTTATAACTTTTGACTTTCCAAAGACTTAAATACTAATAGCCAGTCTTGACTGGAAGCTTTACTGATAACAATCAATTAATACATATTTTATATATTATATGTACTATTACCATATTCTTACAATAAACTAAGCTAGAGAAAGAAAACTATTATTAAGAAAATCATAAGAAAAATAAGTATATATACTGTTCATTAAGTGGAAGTAGGTCATCATAAATGTCTTCATAGTCTTCATGTTGACTAGACTGAGAAGAAGGAAGAAGAGGAGGGGTTGGCCTTGCTGTTTCAGGGATGGCAGGGGCAGAAAAAATCTGTCTCTGCCACTTATAAATCTGTATATAAGTGGAACCTCCAAGTTCAAAATTGTGTTGTTCAAGAGTCAACTTTGTTCTAAATTCTTTGTTGTCATTTCAACAATGCTTACAGTATCTTAACCAGGAGTGGATTCCCTCAAGAAGCCACTTTCTTTGCTCATTTATAAGAAGTAACTCCTTATCTGTTCAAGTTTTATTATGACACTGCAAGCAATCCAGTCACATCTTTAGGCACCACTTATGATTCTAGTTCTCTTGCTATTTCAACCACATCTGCAATTACTTCCTCCACTGAAGTCTTGAACACTTCAAAGTCATTCATGAGGGCTGTAATCAACTTCTTCTAAACTTCTGTTAATATTGATATTTTGACTTCCTCCCATGAATCATTAATGTTCCCACCAGCAGTGTAGGATAAGGTGGGACTGCAAACTAGTTCAACCTCTGTGGAAAGCAATATGGAGATACCTTAAAGTGATACGAGTGAATCTACCATTTGATCCAGCAATCCCATTACTGGGCATCTACCCAAAAGACCCAATGACACTCTACAAAAAAACTTCGTAGAATCTTTTACTTCTTCAGTTAAGTATTAAAATAAAAAAGACACCTGCACTCGAATGTTTATAGCAGCACAATTCATAATTGCAAGGCTGTGGAAACAGCCCAAGTGCCCATCAATCCAAGAATGGATTAATAAAATGTGGTATATGTATACCATGGAGTACTATTCAGCTCTAAGAAACAACGGTGATATAGCACATCTTATATTTTCCTGGTTAGAGCTGGAACCCATACTACTAAGTGAAGTATCCCAAGAATGGAAAAACAAGCACCACATATATTCACCAGCAAACTGGTATTAACTGAGCAGCACCTAAGTGGACACATAGGTACTACAGTAATAGGGTATTGGGCAGGGGGGAGG
>VSMD01134380.1:0-32934 GCA_008750895.1 Mirza zaza
GGGGTTGCCTGGGGGGGTGCTGCGGGGGAGGGGTTGCCTTGGGGGCTGTTGCGGGGCAGGGGTTGCCTGGGGGGGTGCTGCGGGGCAGGGGTTGCCTTGGGGGGATGCTGCGGGGGAGGGGTTGCCTTGGGGGCTGTTGCGGGGGAGGGGTTGCCTTGGGGGCTGTTGCGGGGGAGGGGTTGCCTTGGGGGGGTGCCGCGGGGGAGGGGTTGCCGCGGGGAGGGGGCGCTGCCTGGGGAGGAGAGCCGCGGGGGAGGGGCGTCCTCCCCGAGGGCCACACCTGCCCTGGGGCCGCCTGAGACCCCACGCGTGCTACCGCGGACTGGAAGTTCCCGGCGGACACCCCGCAGCCCGCCAGCCAGAGAAGTCAGTAAGGTGCTGAGTTGGCGCGGCCGCCGCAGTCCAGTGACGGCGCCCGAGGGCGGGGACTGCGCGCCTTTCTCTGCCTTCCCGGGCTTTGGCCCTCAGTAAAGGGACTTTGGAGAGCGACTGACCCAGATGCAGGTTATCAAATGTTGATGGTAAGCGATCTGGCCCCCCCCGAATCCCTCGCACCCCGCCCGCCCCGGCGGGTGCGCTGTCCCGTGGGTGCGCGGGGACGCGGGGCCTCGGGCCGCGCGTGTCCCGCCTTGCCCCGGCTCACGCACTCAGGCGCGGGTTGAGGGCACAGGGGTCGCTGTGCTGCTTCTGCAGGTCCCGGCAGTCCGCGTGCAGCTTCCAGGCGTTCCCGAAGTCCTCCACCAGGGGCTCGGCCAGGCCCGCGGGCGTGCGGAAGTCGTCGCCCTGGTCGCCGTTGTAATTCCCGCACAGGCCGCAGGTCTTCCCCGCGTAGACCGGCGACAGCTGCGGGAGAAGCCAGACCACCTTGGAGCCGCTGCCGCCAAAGCAGCAACAGTGTCCTTTCGCTAACGAGATGGTTTTAATCAAAAGAGTTCCCGGGTGAAAAATAAATATTGACTTAATAAAAGGCAGCTAAGCCCGGGTCTGCAGAAGAAAAACGTAAAAAGCTGCAGTGCGCTCCCCAGCTCCGTCCCTGCTCCTAAATCATTAGGTCAGCGACCTGTCCTGCCGGAAGGCATTTTAGAGATTAGTCACTGAAAGATGGAGAAACCGAGGTCCAGAGAGGAAAAGTGACTTGCCTAAGGTCACAGAGGCAGTGGCGGGGCTGGGAGGCGTAGGCAGGTAGCCGGGTTCTGCCCTCTGCCCTCCGTGCCTGTCCCCAGAGTGGCTAAGCCAGCGGGCCTGCCACCCACGGGAGTCACGTGCAAACTGAGCCCCCTCTAGAGAACACTCGTGCTGGTCACACATGTGGACTCCACATGCAGGTGGAGTCGGTGTGGTCTGGGCCCTCTTGGAGCTCACATTTGATGACAAGGAACAACACTTTCCTCCTAACCTCATTTAACTCCACTGAGCATCACTGGAGAGAAAAGGCCACGCCCAAAGAGGCCTCTGGGGGTTATGATTCCAAGAAGCCGGGGTCAGCAGGACTCTGGGGCAGACTGCTGTGGGGTGACCAGGAGGGGTCCAGGGTTCAAACTCCAGGCCACTAGCATGTGGCTCATTGTCCATGCTCAGAGCAAAGTGCACATTCAGGGGCCTTGGGGGTAGAACATGCCTTTCATTCAAGGCAGCTGGGAGCACCTGCTGGTTTCTATTGAGAGGACCCTATTCAGAGTAGAAGCAGGGCTGGGACCCAGGAGTCCTGACTCCCGCTCTGCATGTCATTACCGAGGCCGGGTGACCTGCCCACGTTCAGAAACTCTCAGGGGCTAGACCTGGAACCCCTAGGGTCGTTTCCTGGAGCCCTTTTCAGCTTCCAGCTCTGACTTAAGAAGATGCCAGGTGAACAATCCAGTGAAAAGTTCCAGACCCATATAAAATGCAACCAAGTAAATATTGTTAATAAGGAAGGGAACAGAGTAATGTTTCCTTATTAGCTCTACCAATTGCAAGTGTTGTCACATTAGGCACCACGGCACTCCCTGACCTCCCTGACTAACATTAAATCCCCCAATCCTGGCACTTCCTGCCTCTTCTCTGCTTTATTCATCTGCCCAGGATTTATCACCTCCTGATGTATAATAAAATTTACTTGTTTGCTTCATTTTTTTGTCTGTCTCCCCCGTTAGAATTTAAACTAAATGATTTCTGTCTGTTTTGTTTCAGTGCTGTAACCTCAGCACCTAGAATGGTGCCTGTCTTGGCCCATTCAGGCTGCTGTAACAAGATACCACGGACTGGGTGGCTTATAAACAACAGAAACTTATTTCTTACAGTTCTGGAATCTGGTGAGTCCAAGATCAAGGCACCAGCCGATTCAGTTTCTGGTTCATAGATGGCGCTTTCTAGCTGTATCCTTCCATGGTGGAAGGGGCCACCTAGCCCTCTGGGGTCTTCTATAAGGGCACAAATCCCATTCTTAATCACTTCCCAAAGGCCCCACCTCCTAATACCACGCTTTGGGGGTTAGGATTTCAACATATGAATTTGGGGAGGACACAAACATTCAGACCACAACAGTGCCAGTAAGCACTGTTTGCTGAATGAATGAATATTGGCTGAATGAATGAACCATTGAACAAATGAATGAATCAGTAGATTCTCCTGACACTGGCTGGAGTGCAGTCCGGGCCGCCTGGGCAAAGTGGCTCCACTGGTGAAGAGCCTTCCTCCCCTCCCCCACCGCTCAGCATCTCCCTCTCCTCTTTCTCAGACACTGATGCTGCCCAGAGGCCCTCTTGTTCACCCCCACTCTCTAAAACTGTATCTTCTTCGTCCACTCAGCTCGTCCCAGAGGTCCTTGGCCAGGGCTCAGAAGAGCGGGTGTGTCCGTGGAGGCCAGGCTGTGGCTGGCAAGAGCCCTGCAGAGTCTGAGATGGGGATACTTAGAAGAGATACTTGCTATTTGAAATGAACCTCTGCCGGGCGACAGTTCTGACAAAGTGAAGACTGCCAGGGTCTTTTCCCCAGCACGTTGGCTGAGGCTGAGCCGACCCTGCACACAGCCGGCTGAGCGCCTGGACCGCCATCCCCACGGGAACAGAGCGCACCCAGGAGGGCACAGTCAGAGGGCCCCTGGCAACACCTCTTCTGCAACCCCTCTCCCCCAGCCAGCCTGCCTCCAGCTATCCCCACGCCACAGTCCCCCAAGCCCCGGATGAGATTCTGAGGCACCCCTGCCCCATCTCAGAGCCCCCCTCCTGCCTCATACCCAAACCCTTGGGACCACAGGCCACCCTGTCCTGCATCTTGACCACGGACATCCCCTTCCTGTTAGCTAAACTGACCAAAACCCAGCCCCAGAAACAGTCCTACATCCCTTCCCACAGAAAGCAGTCGGCCTCTTGCACCCTCAGCGGAGAGGGAGGCAGGTGCCAGGATGAGAAGCCACGTTCCTGCGGACTGAGGGGGACTGCGTGGAGGGAGAGCAGCTCTCTGTGGCCGGCAGGGCGCGCAGAACATGGTGTGTCTGCCATGGAGCACTGGAGCACTGCCTTAAAGACCGAGGTGCAGGAGGAAAGGCTGGGCAGGGGCCAGGAGCCCCCAGTTCTGATCCTCACCCTGTCACCAAACAACCAGGAGACCCGGGAAAGTTCCTCTTGCCAGATATGATGGCTCTTATTTCCAGCTGGAAAAGGGGAGTGGACAAGAGGGTCTCCCAGACCTTCCTACTCTGTGCTCTGTGGTCAGAGGTGTATTTTTTTATAAAAGAAAAAGGAGGGTGGGGGAGTTGGTTTGGAGCTCCCTCAGGGGCTCTAAGACAAGAGGAACAACACAGCCTCACGGGAAGGGAGGAAGCCGGGATTTCGCCATGATGCCCGGCGCCCCCCACCAGATTCTCCAAGGACTGTGAGGAGTGCGCAGGCCCAGCAAGCGGGGGTCTCCCTAGGGACCCTAGGACTATCGAGGACAGCGGCTCTCAAATGTGGTCTCGGGGCTCATAGAGGTCCCTGATGCCCTTTCAAGGGGTCTGTGAGGCCAAAACGATTTTCATAATAATATGAAGACATCATTTGCCTTTTCCCTTCTCATTCTTTTACAATCCTACAGTGGAATTTTCCAGAGGCTACATGACACGAAATATTGCAAAAGATTAAATGCAGAAGGAGATACGAGAATCCAGCTGTCTCCTATTACGCCAGCCATTAAAGAGATTTGCTGAGATGTGCAACAGTGATATTATTCTCATTACTTATTTTTGATTTGGAAAAAGTTATTTTTCAGGAAAAAACGTGTTTATGTTAATGTGTAGTGGGTTTGTTGTTATTTTTGAATGAGTTAATAAATACGTATTTTAAATGTGTCTGATTTAATTTCTAATGTGGCAAATATCAATATATATAATCCTCACAAAAGATCTTGGTTCCTCAATAATTTCTAAGAGTGTAGAGGCATCCTGAGCCCAAAAAGTGAGAACCACGGGTCTGGTGGGAAGGGCAAAGTGCATAGAGCTAATCCTCACTCTGCCACGGCTGTGTGGCAGTGGGGCTCAGAGCAGGAGATCAGAGCAAGGGGTGAGATGCCAGCCCTGAAAGTTTTGGAGTGCTGGACTTCCCTGTGCCTTGGCTGCCTCGCTTATAAAATGGCAGTACTAGCACCCACGCTGCCTACCTGCCAGGGACATTTCATGAGAAACCATGCAGGGAAGCCTGGCTAAAGGTATGGATTGCTAGCAATGTGGTTCGAGGGCCACAGAGAACAAAGGGAAGCCGCCCACCGATGCAGTCCGGTGTCCAGGGGAGGAACTTGGTAGTCCCCTGTGCAACCTCTCCCAGGCAGAGGGGCGGCTTCCTCTTGGCTGTGGGTTCCAATGGGGCTCTTCCTGACCCACCCACAGCAGGCGCCGGGCAGACAGCCCTGCTTCCAGGCCTCATCACCAGGGGAGATTAGATGGCAAACCCGCCCCTTCCCACAAGAGCCCACCCCAGCCAGGGGGCCCTTGGCATACCCGAGCCCCAGAGGGGAGAATCCCCAGGGCATCCAGAAAACAAACACCAGCTTCTCCTGCACAAGAGGGGCCTGTTCCTCGCCTGGGGGCGTAGGGCAGGAGGAGAAAAGAATTCTTCTCCCCCCACACAAAGCGGCTCTGCCCAGAGCACAAGGGCTACTTTGTCAGGGCCAGCCGCGGGAAGGCGTGCCTCCAGAGGGACCTACCTTCACCAGCAGCCTCCCTCGGCCGTCCCAGTCCATCTCCAGGTCCTCCCCGTAGCTGAGGCGCACGGAGCCCATCAACGCGTGCTGGATGCGGAGGTCACCTGAACCCAGCAGGACAGGAGTTAGGCTAAGGCGGGGGAGGACGGGCGATGGCAGACAGAGGTACTGTGGGAGGAGATGTCCCACAAGGACGGCAGCAATGAACAGCAAAGAGTCAGGGGCAGGCGGGCTGCCCATGAGGCTTACGAGGGTCTCGGGGAGGGTGATGGGGTGGTTGGGGGGCAAATAAGGTTCCCCCCAAAAGAGCCTCTGTACCCTGGCTGTGGCCTGCCATTGCCCCTGCTACCACAGGAGGGCGGCAGAGGCTCCTGCAGAGCGTTAGGCTCTGTGTACCCTTTGAACCCGTGACACCTGAGTGTGCCTGAGCCCCTCGGCCGTTGCACACTGTCCAGGCGGAGTTAGTCCCCATGGCTGAGTGATGCTGTGTGCAAGGCTGAATGCAGCAGCTCTGCTGCAGGAAGGTAGAGACAGATGGGAGCAGAGCCCTTGCCCTGGAGGAACGAACGTCTCGTCAGGAGACACAGGGGCCCTGGCACTCACGCACACGCTGTGTGCCTACGAGCCCATGTTCTTCCACTGTGTGCAATGCTACATGGGCTGCGGGGTGGCCAGTGTTCATGGAGAAGGAGGAGGAGTCTGAGAGCCCTTTGGGGGTGATGTTTGGGGGTTAGGCTGTGTGAAGCAGCTTTGCTGCATCAGGCACAATGCAACCTGCACCAGACACTAGGTTTGCCCCACAGGCCAGAGGGTCACCTGACCTTGCCCCAAGTGTCATCCTGTGATCTGACATCACCAGCCACCCCACCCTCTTGGTATCAGCCTCTGCTCCCATCCCGCCTCAAACCAAAACCACAACCACCTGCATGAGACTCAACTCGCCACTTTGGCCCAAGTCGAGTGAGAATCCTCTTGGCTCCTTTTCCTGTCTACACTTTCCCCGAGCTGGAGCAGCCTCCTCATCCACAGGTATTCAGCCAGCTTCCTCCTCTAGTCACCTCCTCAAGGAAGCCTTCCTTTCTTGCAAAGATGCATCCCCACCCTGCCCTCCAAAGATGACTCTCCAATCACACTCCCAGGAAGAGGTGCCCATGGGCAATGGCACATGTTGAGAAGAAGGGGTGCTTTGGGGCAAGCTGGGCCAGCCCCAGGCCCGGCGAAGCAGGAGGAGGCCCACCTTGCAGGAGGGGGACCTGCACGTCCTGGCCATCCATGGCGACTCCTCCCCCGTGCTTCAGCTTCACGAGGCTGTTGTGCAGGGCAGGCAGCCGGACAGTGACCGAGCGGGTGCAGACAGCATCGGGGTCATCGGCACACTGCCAAGAGGGGATGCGGGGTGATCCCACTGCACCCCCACCAGTCCAGCACCCCAGCCCAGGACCCACTGAGTCAGAGAAAGACCCCCAGAGAGCCTCTGGCTTCTGTTCTCACAGGACACTGTGTGTGGACGGGGCCGAGAGTTGAACACGGTGCCGACCTGTCCCACACCAGTGCCCGTCCTGGCCTGGTCTTTCTCTAGGACCGTGGGCCTCTGACTTGGCTGTTCCCCGGGCCTGTCATTCCAAAGAGAACCAGGGGCTTCAGCACTCTATTTGTCCTCAGCTTCGCTTCGTTCTCTAGAGAAGATGTCTACACGCGGCCCATAGCGGTCAGAACGGGAGACAGGCCCTCCTCGCCGCCACCCAGCCACCCCAGCCCCGCACAGCAGAGGCGACAGGCAGGACCCGAAGCAGCCACTGAAGCCTCTCGTGGAGCTGGGCCCGCCCTGAGTGCTGTGGTCGGCAGGGCAGGGCACTTCTCCCGACGTCTAGGGGCAGAGAGGGGGGCTGGGCTTCTGCAAGAACGGGGGGCTAACTGAAGCCCGGAAGAGGAGTCCTCTGTCCTGCACAGAAGCACCTGCCCACACTTCCCGGGGCTGCCCACCACCTGGCAGCTACGCAGCCTCCCGGCAAGCTCACCTGCACGGTCTCAGTGACAATGGAGAAGGAGTGGTCCTCACAGTCCCGGGCCAGCAGGTACTGGCAGATGCCACTGAAGGTGAAGTGCCTGTTGTCGAAGCTCTTGAAGTGGGACTGGCCTGTGACGAGACACTCTCCTGGAGGGACACAGGAGGGGAAGAACGGAGTGAGGGGAGGTGACCTGGGGGCAGAGGGAGAAGGCTTCTGCAAGCAGGGTGCCTCTCCCTGAAGCTCCACCGACATCCTTTCCCCACACCAGGCTAAAAATGAGTTTTTCAAGGGGACTCTAAGTCAGTCCTGCTCTTAAAACTGTAAGATGTCAGAGGCAGGCCATGCAGCTCCAGGCCTGGCTTTACAGATGGGCCACTAGGAAGATGGCGAGCCTGGCCAGAACCCACGCTCCCGACTCTTGCTCCTGCACCTCCACTCCTCCCTCACCCGCTGCCCAGGGCCCCGGGGTTCCCTTGGTCGGGACCAGCCGCAGAGGGCAGCGTAGGCCCACAGAGCGCCCAGCCAGAGGGAGGCTGTCCGGCAGCACGGCTCTCTCTGAACTGGCATGTGGGGACCCTGGGACACAGCCCCGCCCCAGGAGAGTCCCCGGAAGCCAGTGGGCAGAGCCAGTGGTGCAGAGGCAGGGTGAGGTGGGAGGGCGAGGCAGGGACAGTCCCAGAGCTCAGCAGTAGAGAGTCAGGGGCTCCCTCCTCCACCCCAGCGAGGCAAGTTTCTGCTGTGACTCCTGCTGGGGCCAATGGGGATCATCTGCCCATGATCTCACCACCACCTGGGCAGCGCTGAGCACTGCAGGGCCAGCTCCCCAGCCCAGGCTGGCACATCTGTGAGTGGTGACAGGGGACCGCAACTGCCCTTTGTCACCTGCAACTCAGAGCCCAGAGCTTGCTCCTCCCCAGTCACCACTCCGCCTCCCCCAGCTGCAGCCCAGGCCCCACACTTCTGGCCCAGCGCACTTCCAGCTGTGGATGGCACATACAGGAACGTGTCAGCGCCGAGAAGCCGCCACCAGCGTCTCCAGCGAGTCCCCTTTGACCCTCCTAGCCTGGAGCAACCCCATCTTCAGGGCCTCCAATGGACCCATGGAAGCTGACCCAGGCATCTGGGTCTCCCCCCAAGCTCCCCTTGCGTGTTCCTCTGTCTCCTCTCATCTTTGCCATCTGCTGCACAGAAAAGGAGTGTATGCACATGCCATGGCCATGCCATAAAGGAGGGCCCCTCCCTCCACACCCTGCCTCCCCGACCTCCAAACCACACAGGCAGCAGAAACTTGAAGTTCCCCCTAAGAGTGTCCTCCAACAAATACCCCACCTGGTCCCTCTCCAGGCCCTGTCACATAGCCAGGGGGTCCCCAGAGGCCACAGGGAGAGTCAGCGGCCCATCTGCCAAGGATAAACTGCACAGGTGCCCCCTGCCTGTCACCTCATGCCCAAGTGTGCACTCAGGCATGGCAGGGCCTGGCTGGACCCCGGAGTGGCCCTGCTCTTGGTGTGTGCTTGAAGGCAGGGATGGGGGTGAGTAGCCCCAGCCGAACGGCACATGGCCCTCTGCTTGGTCCCAGGGCTACTGGCCCTTTCCAGGACGATGTGGGCCAGGAGGGCACATCCAGCTAGATGAAATGAGGTTCTCAGCAGCATCTCCCCCTCCACTGCCCCTCCGGGAGGGCGAGCGTGAGGCGCCTGTGCGTGGAAGTCCGAGCAGAGCAGGCAGTGAGAGGGGCCAGGGTCGCCCCAGCTCATGGTGCATGTGCTGGAATGCCAGAGCCAGTGAGGCCACAGGAAAGCCTTTTTAAACAATTTTTCAGAAATCACCATCATTCTACTACACACAGAGCAATGTGGTTCTTTGTGTCAAACGCCGTGACCCTGTTGCAGTGAAATGGGTGGGGATCTTCCCCCAACTTTCCCTGTTTTCTCAAGAGCTCTTATCTGAGCAAGTTGTTGGACTTCTATTATCTTTGACAATGCCCAGGAAAAGGGGGTCAGTGAGAAAACGTGCAAATATTCGAAAGCAAAACTTTCAGGGCTAGAATCTAATCCTCTGATCTGATTTCCTGCTCTGACCCACACGGACTTGTGTTCCCGAGTTTCTCGGGAATCAGAAGTCTAAATATTATACTTAGCTTATCTCCTTGGTACAATTGAGGGACAGCTGCAAACACAGGAAACCCGGGAAAACGGATGGGTGAGCTGCCGGGCAGTGGTCAGGCACAGGCGTTGGAACATCCAACAGGCCACACGGCCAGGCTCACCCACCCCCTGCCCAGGCCTGGACACCTAGAATATTCCCCGTCAGTCAGTTAGCCCACAACAGGCAGCCCCCCACAGATAGCGGGCCCACCACCAGACAGACAGGTGGGTACTAAACGTTTGGTGAATGAAATAAAAGGCGACTAATTCTTAACGTAGCATATAAATTAGAACATCTGAAAGTACAGCAGATCCACTCCGACAGGAATAAAGATCCTCCCTTATGGAAAAGCAAAAAGAAACCCCTCATCTGCTGGAAGCACTTTGCCTCTTCTAAGCAAACCCTTTGCTCTGCAGCGAGTGAGCCCTGCACGGGGCTGCTCTGCTGGGGACATTTGCGCCGCCTCCCACCCCACCCCACAGCCTTCACCAAAGAAACGCCAGCCCACAGGCCCTTAGCAAAGCCACGCAGACCTCCTCCAGATGCAAATGTTCACCAAAGCCTGCTTCTAAGTCACAATAACATAATCTTGACCAACATTATTCGCAGTTTACAGATAAGAACTAAACACAGAGAAGGGAAACTCGCCCAGGGTCCCACAGTGGCCAAACAGGGGTTTGAGTACGGGCAGTCTGGCCCGCTCCAGGCACAGTCTGGCCGGCTCCAGAGCACACAGCACTTGGCACCACTCAGTACCGCCCCGTGGGCAGATTTCCTTAGGGCCAAGCCCGATGTCCTTCTGATCCTGGGCACAAGTGAACACGTGCATAGGACATAGGGACAGCTGGGTCTGAATACAGAGACCAGGTGGAGGGAGGCCTTGGCTATGAAACAGGGTACATCAGGTCTGAAGCAGGTCTGACCCCAGAAACCCCAGAAACCCACGACAAGCCAAGACAGTAAGCTGGAGCCTTCCTGGGAACTCAGAGAGTCAGAAACCCCAGGCACGCCCAGGCACCTAGGAACACATCCCGCTGCGGGAGAGGCATCTGCCCTGGTTTACTCATCACAGTCTCTGTTAGCCAGCCACGTGGGGTTTCTCTTCCTTCATGGAGACTTCATAACAGACTGACCTTGAATCCCAAGGTCAAATTACAGGGCTATGTTAGAATCCATCAGGAGTTGTCATGAACTAAGTAACAGGTTACACCAAGGCCTCCCCTCATGACCCGGCAGGTCCCACTCTCCTGCCCCACCTGCCCCAGCCAACCCCCACACCACCCTTCCCATGCCAGGCTCTTGTGGGCCCCTGTGTCTCAGTCCTTCCCTGACCCTGCTTAATGAAACGGCTGCCTCTGTGCTCTGTGAAGAGAAGGCAGCTCGCGTTTAT
Source organism: Mirza zaza (assembly GCA_008750895.1). Taxonomy (NCBI): domain Eukaryota; kingdom Metazoa; phylum Chordata; class Mammalia; order Primates; family Cheirogaleidae; genus Mirza; species Mirza zaza. The sequence continues at coordinate 10,702 of VSMD01134380.1, forward strand.
TGAGTGTTTGCTGTGTGTTGAGTGACAACCAGCCTCACACAAGCCATGGGGCGAAGCTGCTGTTATTGTCCCTATTTTGCAGACCAGGAAACTAAGGCTGCAAATCATTAAGCAGCTTGCCAAAAGCCACCCAACTAGGAAGTGGTGGAGCTGGAAGTCCAAGCAGGCTGCCTGAGTCCAGAGCCCGTGCTCCCAGCCCGCCACCACCTCTACAGGCTCATGGGATTTGAGACACAAATGAAAAGGCTTCTACTCACCCCTTGCCACCTCTAGAAAAGAACCTTCTGCATGCTTCCACTAGGAGATTCTATAACAAGAGCTTTATTCATTTGAGGACTAGGCTCGATTAACAGACATGCTGCCTTCAACATTATCAAACCAAGCATTTACAGCTCAATGGGAACTACATTAGCAGAGCTTCCCTGGGCAGAGTGTCTTGCAGAGGAAGGGAAGAGAGGCTCAGGGTTACAGAAAGGGAAGTCTGCAGGCGATGGGAGGCCACAGTTTTGCCCCGGTCTGCCCTAACTCCTATCCAGTAGTAGAGATGGCAGGGAGCAATGAAGGCCCAGGAGTGTCACAGGAAGCCCAGCCCCTGCCAGTACAGACCACTGCCCTCCTGGGCTCTTTCTCCCCCTGCCCATACACAGCATTCTGTGCTAGGACTCCAAGACAGCCCCCAGGGTCCCCACCTCCTATATTCATGTCTTTGTGTGACCCCTCACCCCCTGAGGGTAGACTGGACGTGTTGACTTGTTTCTAGGGAACATAAGACAGCAGAAGTGGGGGGATGTCACTCCAGAGAGCAGGTTTTTAAAAGACTGTGGCTTCTGTCTTGGCTGAGCTCTTACTCACTCTACAGTCACTCGCCCCAGGAAAGCCAACTGTCATGTCACGAGGCAGCCCCAGAGAGAGGTGCACAAGGTGAGGCAGCAATGCCTGCCACCAGCATGCAAGTGAGCTCCACAGCCATCTCATGCACTACCCCAAAGCCTTCAGATAAGACTACAGCCCCAGGCAATAGCTTGACTGAAACTTCAGGAGAGATCCTGGGCCAGAGGCACACCTAAATTCCTGATGTACAGAACCTGTGAGATAAGGTTTGTTGTTTTAAGCTGCTTGGTTTGGGGAATTTTTTTTTTTTTGAGACGGAGTATCGCTCTGTTGCCTGGGCTAGAGTGCTGTGGTGTCAGCCTAGCTCACAGCAACCTTGAACTCCTGGGCTCGAGCAATCCTCCTGCCTCAGCCTCCCAAGTAGCTGGGACTACAGGCATGTGCCACCATGCCCGGCTAATTTTTTCTATATATTTTTAGTTGGCCAATTAATTTCTTTGTATTTTTAGTAGAAACGGGGTCTCACTCTTGCTCAGGCTGGTTTTGAACTCCTGACCTTGAGCAATCTTCCTGTCTCAGCCTCTCAGAGTGCTAGGATTACAGGCCTGCGCCACCACACCCAGCCTAGGGAATTATTTGTGACCTAGCAATAGATTACTAATACACTCTCACCTTATCTTAGAGACTCAAAACCCACTTCTCCATTTTTGAGATTCACAACACCCACTCCTTTAGGGTCTGCAGAGAAGCCCCAGCCTGCTCTTTATTTACAAGCAGAACCAAGCATATCCCCTTCCAGAACCTTCCTCTACCTGCGATTACCACAGTAGAAGCACAAGATAGCCCCACTGCCTGCTGAGTCATGAGGCAAGGTGTAGAAATATGTCATGTGCCCTGGATGGAAACGTACCAGGAAGCAATGATCAACTAAACTCCAGGACTAGAGAAAAAAGGTCGGAGCTGGGACTTGGAGAATGCAGAGAAAAGCTTAGTGGTTTTCTTAGCAAAAGATCAAACCACTCAGTAGGCAGGATTAGAACTGGTTGTCTTCCATCAAGGCATCAAGAGAACATCGTGCATCCTCAACAAAGTTATCTTCTAACTGAAGGCCAGGGATTGTGCTATACGCCCCAGACCAAGCAGTCCATCATGTACACAGCGGATGCTCAACTAGTGCTCGGATGAATCGATGGTTGCAACTTCCTAATCTGATGGTCAATCGGAAAAAACACAATAAACTGAATTCTTAATTCCACCCACTGTGGCTCACAGGTCTTTCACAATAAATGCTTATTATTTTGATATTAAAAGTTTTTTCACATGTTAATTGTAGCAACTCATGTCTTTCACAGAGTGTGATTATGTTATAATGTAGCACAGACATCACTTTCCAAAGCAATCTTTTGCCCTTCTTGCTCTCTTCAAGAATTGCACAAAAGATAACCTGGCTAGCTGGCCAGAGTAACTGACCTAGTGGTAGTGCCCACTTTCCACCTAGTTCCAGAATTTTCCCAGTGCAAGGGGCACTGGATAAGGTGGTGAGTGACCCTAAAGCCTTTAAACCACAGGCCTTAAATCTAATCCTGGGTATCCAAGCTCAACCCTCTCGAGGCCCACAGAGGCTAGGACTAAAAAGGAAAGAAAAGGGAAGAGGTAGAAATTAAGCAGTTGTGAGTTTGAGTCCTGGCTCTGCCTCTTAGCAGCTGTGTGGCTTTGGGCAAGTGATTTAACCTCTCTGGGTATGTCTCCTCTTTCATAAGTGAGAATAAATTATACCTGCGTCATAGACTGTAGCAGTGAGGTATCAAGTGTAAGTGCTCAGCACAGTACCCAGCACAGAGAAAACATCATGTTAGCGACAGAGGGACAGGTGTGGTCACGGGGGGTGGGGGAGGGGGGGAGGCGGAGGGATTTTGAATGGATACAGTTTGCAGTAAATAGAATAGAGTTGGGGCCACACAGAGAGGAAAGCAAAGAGCAGAGATTGTAAAACAACTTTTCCTAAACAGATTTTCCAAGGCAGAGCCATTCGGTGACCTGGTTCTCCTAGCTCTCAGACCACGCCACGGTCTTCATATCAAGCATGCCAGAAAATTACATTAAAACTCCACCTTTAAGCCTAAAGAATTACCAGGCCAGCCCTTCTTCCTCTTAATTTTCCAAAGAACTTGTATGTCTTTGTGTAGTCGGTCATGACTGTACGGGTCATACTTAATCCTTTGAACAAACAGGTGATGAGAAAAGGATAATAACCCCTGAGTTATTATCCTCTGGCCCATGGGTGTGTCAGCACAGCTGGTGTCTGAAACCAGAGCGGTGGTCAGGTGGCTATGTCCAGCCTGTGCAAAGGGGGCAGCTTCTCGCTGCCTTGAGGTATGGCCCCCGCCCCCCGCCCCCGGTCTGGTAAGAGAGGAGAAGCCTCTTCACTCAGAGAAGGGAGGAAGAGCAGGAGCAAGAGGTCACCTACCCGGGCATTCTTCATTGCTGCAGATCCACTGGCTGTTTCGGCAAATGCTGTTGGGGAAGAAGCACAGGTCACGGGCGGCCCTGCAAACGCAGGCGCGCGGAGGGATTTGGGGCTCACCACCGTTACCGCAGCTGCCAAAGGAAGGGATCTGGGAGAAGAAAGGAGCTGATGGAGAGGGATGTTGATGAGGTTACAGTTGTACAGGACAGGGCATTGGCCACAAAGGAAGAAACCCTGACAGAGAAAAAGAAGAAAGAAAAACTAGAGTATGTGGTGTCCCTGAAAATCTTCTCAGGTACTAAGAAATCACATTCCTAGCCACACGCACGGATGGTGGCAGAGAGCAAGGCAGCGCTGTCAAAAGGGCAATTCCAGCCTGGGATGAGTCCGGCAGCCGACTGAGACCCCGGGGGCTCAGCCAGCGCCGAAGGCTGCCGCACAGGGAGAGACAGCAAAGGGGGGCACCTGGAGACCACAGAGGAGTCGTTGCTTCTGCTGTGCAGGGGACAGGCAAAGCCAGCCAGAGGTGACACCCAGAGGAGCTCCCTGAGATGACTTGAGCTAAGCAGAGGCGGGAGCCAGGCTGGGCCTGGCCGACTGCAGGGAGCCACGGACGGCACGTGCACAAGGTCCCACGGGCACTGCAGCTTCCTACCGCCCAGTAGGTAAGGGACAGAAGGAGAGAAGGGCCTGTGTGCTGCTATATGGTCCCTCTTCACAGGGAGAGGGTCACTTATCAAAGCACAATCTGAAGGGACACTGAGAGATGTATGTGTACAGGACCCTGCCCTCCCGGCCCCCCACCCCCTACCTCAGTCTCTTTTCCCTCAGCCCCGGCCAGGTGCTGTGCCACCTGTGGCCCCAGCTCCCTCGCCCACCCCCGGCAGCTCTCCCAGCCCACACCGTGTGGCCCCAACTACCAGGTGTTGCAGTCTCTCGAGAGGGAGGCGCCAGGAGGGTAATGCTTCCCGGAATGCACGCAGGAACACTCCGCACTCTCCACGCAGCGGCCTTCATCCAGGAGCTGTCCCTCTGCGTTCAAGGACAGCAAAGCAAAGACCTCAACATCATCTCATCGTTCGTCACCTCACCACTATAGACTCCCCATGGCTGATCATCAGCTTCGGGCTTCGTCCAGCAAGCTCAAAGCACCTGTTCTGCGGTGTTTGCCTTTCACACTGACGGCACTGCGAGTACTCGTCTCCATTCTCCAGGTGAGGAAATGGAGTCAAGAGATTTGCTCAAGGTTTTCTAGTACACAAGTTATGGGTCAAGACACACTCAGAACTCACTCTCAGTAATTAAACAGAGTTTTTCACCCAAGCTCACAGAGTCTCCCTTGAGAAAGACTTTCTAGTGCAAAGCCCTTTTCCAGCTGAGCTCACAGGGCAAACCCAGGGAACTTTTTAAAGATCTTTCTCCCAGACCGGTCCCCTGACACCTCACTGAGAAAAGCAAACTGCAGTTCAGATCAGGCCACAAGCTCCCGACAAAGCACTGCTGGGGCCCAGACCATCCTCCCGGTTCCCTAGACACAAGTGCTTTCATGGGTACAGTACAACGGGAAAACATAAATTAAAAATAACGACCAGCTCATTCCTCATCATACTGTACAAAGACTTTTAAAAACTAAATAAAAGGCCTCTCATTTCAGCAATGGGGAACAAACACAAGTGGCCTTCATCTCGCTTCCCAAAGCCAAGGGCACTGGCAGTGTCTCGGATTTGTAAATAAAGTGGGAAGTTTATTACCGGGGCAGCTGCAGCCGTCCACGCACTGCTCCTGACACGCTGCATTGATGTGCAGGCTCTGGCAGGTCCTGGTACAAGGGGACACGCACTCCTTATACTCCATGCCAGCAGGGCATGCCGGGCCTGAAAGGGAAAACCAAAGGCGTCTCCCAGAGTGGTTCCCACCAGGGTGGCATCCTGCAAGCCATGCCGGACTCACAGCCTCCTTTGCCCGCTGGCTGCCCCACCCCCCACCCCCGTCTTCAGGGCTCCAGGGGCCATCTCAGCTCCAGCGTCCCCCTCGCTGCTCCAAGACCCCTCCCCAGAAGGAACTTCTATCTCATGAGGCCCTGGCTAAGAGCCATGGGGTACCTGGACCAACCCCCCTTCCCCTCCGTCACCTGTTCTGATTCTTTTGTACCTTTTCACCTAAAAGCCTTTCAGAACAACACTAAATTCCTCTAGTCTGAAAAGGGATGACTTCCTGGGACCAAGCAAGGAGCCAATGATGTCCTCCCTCACATCCCTCCTCTGAAGGCCCCTCCTGTCCATGAAATTGGCCCCGATCGAATGCCCTGCCCAGCACAGGGCACTCTGGGTTTGGCCCGCTCGGCCTGCATGGCGACTATCTCGTTCACTCCCCTCTGCTGCAGGGCTCTCTTCACAGCCTCATGCCCGGGACAGGCGTCCCCATGGTCCCCACCAGACCCAGCTCCTCCCGGGCAAGGACTGGCTCTCCTCTCTCTCTCTCTCTCTCCCCCGTGGCTAGTTGACACACAGGCAGACTGAGGGACTAGGACATACAGCACACTTTTCTGGGCTTCCGGACCCGAACAATTGCCCCAAACCCCTTCTGCAAGGTACGTCGGGTATCTCCCCCGCCCCACCTTCAGAGACTAAAGACACAGCCTTCGCCTTACAGAGGAGAGACAGCTGCTAACACCCTCCTCCCTCGCACCCACGGCAAGGTGGACGGTGCGGACCGAGCAGCTGTCTGCCACACGCTGAAACACACCTGCGGGCAACAGTGCTGGTGGCGGGGTGCGTGATCTGTGTGATTGTCACAGACCAGCTGCATGGCTTTCGCTCACTGGAAGGTCTGGGGAGAGAGGAGGCTTCTTGTGAGGTGACTGGAGAAGCCCCTACTTAATCCCGGTAATCTGGGGACAGTGACAACGACTAGGGACTGAAGGAGACTAGAAGGTGAAACGCATGGCCACAAGGCAAAGCAGAAAGGATGGTGAGCCTCGAGCCTGGGGAGAGGAGGCTGACTCAATAAAAGGAGGAACTTAATAAAAGCCTCTGGTCCCTCCAGATCCCGCGAGCACAGGCGGGCCCACTCCCTGCTCTTCGTCAATTCAGACAGGCAGACAGCGCAGACATAAACTGAAATCGCCACTGCAGAGACTCGAGTCGGCAGCAGAGAACATCCTGTGAGCCCAGCAGATGGGGATGGATTTCCCCAGGGAGCCACCGGCACCGAGGGAGGCGCGGGGTGAGGACAGAGGCAGGGCCGGGGGCCTTGAGGCGTGTTCAGGGAGGAGACTCCTAGGACCAGGTCTCCGGGGGCAGAAGCCATTCAGGAAGTGGGCCCGGGACCTGGCGGCTTTGCGGGCACTGCCGTGGTGTGGTAATGGTGCAGGCTCCTGACACAGCCCCAAAGCACCCTGCGTGACGCCACCCAGACACTGCCCGTCCCCAGCGTGGAGGTGACTTACGGCACATGCTGTGGTGGGTCCAGCCATACGGCACCACTCCCTCCTGGGCACAGGCCCGGGCATACTCCAGGAAGGCGGGGCACAGGCACTCGGGCCCCTGAGAGCACGTGCACAGAGTCTTCTCACACAGGGCCACGAAGGGCTCGGGGTCCACCACAGGGTGGCAGCGGGCAAATGCCGAGGTGCTCTTCAGGAGCTGGCACTGCTCCCACAGGCCCTGCGGGGAAAGAGGTGGCCTCAGCAGGCTGCAAGAGGGTGGCCCGGCCCTGCGGTGGTCCCTGCAGTGTCCCCCCAGCGTGGCGCTGAGGAGACTCAGCCCTGCTGGGGAAGCCAAGGAAGGTCCCCCAGGACCCGGGACAGTGTCTAGCACCTACATGTGTTAACGTCACCAATCCATCCATCAAAGGGAAGGCCCTGGGCTCAGGCTGTGTGACGCAGGCCAAGGCTAAAGGTGCACCTGCGACCCAGCCTGGACACGCAGTCTACGTACAGCCTTGGAGCCACTGTCGTGGGCAGTGCACCATGAAAGCGAAGAGGAGAGAGAGGAGCAGACAGACTCTGGGGTTGGCGTGCTGGCTGCAGAGTCCAATAATGCTGTTCAGCTTCAGGTTCTGCCCTCACCTGGTCACCCCCTCCGTGACCCGGGTCTTCCTCATTAGAAATGAGGTGGGGGTGGGGTGCTGGGCTCTATAAAGCACAGGATCCTGGGCCCGACCCCCAAAGACCTGAACTCAGTAGGTCAGGGAAGGGGTTCAGCACTGCGTTTTCTTGAACAGTCCCCACGTGGTTGCTGAGGCCAGGCGGGACCAGCTCCCGTCAGTGACAACAGGCCGGGATTCTACGAAATGTCCCAGGCGCACTGAACCAGGCAGGGGCTGTGCCTGGGCTTTGCCACTTTGTTGATACCCTCAACCTAACACACAAGGCGGGTTTGGAACTGTCGTTACTTAGTACTTGTGCTACCTCATTAGTATAAACACTCTTCCATGTTCTATTTATAAACATCTCCACATCCTGAGTTTTAATGAGTCTAAATGCACATTTTTTCACAGTGGAATATTCCTGAAGTTGGGGTGCATCTTACAGAGGCTAGCATGCTTCAGTTGGCAGCTTTTTCTTTCTGAGCAACACAGGAGCATTGGTGTGTCTTAGAATCAATGATGTTTTAGCTTGGACACAATATGGCATTGGTGATATAAATGATCCCCATAAATTCACTCACACATAACCTCTTTCACCCACATGCATGCTCTCCACTGAAAGCCAGCAGTTAGTGAAAGGACATATAATCTTCAGCTAAAGAGAAAAAGTACAAGAGTATCTAAATGGAAGGGATGAGTCCTAAAGGATAAGCTGGAGCCAGTGTTTGCAAAGGGGACAGTATAAAAGAGGACAGAAGTTACCAGTTTTGAGGAGAGGGAAATGGAATCTGCTCACATTGTAAAAAGGATCGCCAGAGCAAGCCGTGTAAACCAGCAGCCAGGAGCCAGGGGCTGGCCGTGGCCGCCTCTTTTATGGCACTGCGGAAAGCCCAGAGGAATAGAGATCTGGGCCCACCCGCTCACTGTCCTTAGGATCCAGCCTGGTTGCGCCAGAGACGTCTGTGGCCCTAGGGAAATCAGGGTCCTGTCCCTAGTGCTGGGCCCTGCCCCAACCCGGCCCGCCGCCTCCACCATCAGAGCCAGGCAAGCAGAGCAACGTCGCAGCGGCCGCACCTGGTCACAGAGCCCCCGGGGCGCCCAGCCAGGAGGTCCAGGCCCCAGCTGGCCCAGACAGAGCTGGGAGTGGCCGGTTCCCTTTGCACCTTAGAAAAGCAGCTGCCCACAAGGGCCACCACCCTGCAGAGCCACAGCAGGCAACCTCGGGGGGAGGGTCACCGGCCCTCTGTGTCTGGGGCCACCACCCACAGCAGCCCCCACATGGCCTGCCTTGCTGAATTCCCTCCCATCCGGTCCCCACGGGGTGGCTGTGAAAAGCCCAGGCCTAAAGCCCAGCTCTGCCACTGACTGGTGGTGGGGACTGGGGCAAATCAGCTCACTTGGTCGGAGAAAGGTGTCCTCACGTAAAACGGGAAGGACAGCAACCTTGCACTAACTCTTGGGGCTGCTGCGAAGACACCACAGTGCCGGCACCGAGTGAGCTGCCAGTGAATGAAGACCACTGCCACAGGGCCTGGGACCACTTACGTCTCAGGTGGTTACGAATGGCCTTTCATTGGCCACCCTGAGCATTTAACACACGAGGAAACTGAGGCTTCTGAAGATGAAGACCAGGAGGAGCGGCAGAGGCAGGCAGGCCTGCCTTGGCCTCATTAGGACAGTCCAGCCTCTTGCACGTGTCAGCTGTGTGAGCTCGGGCTGCCTCCTCATACGACAGGGAGAACAAACCCAGCTCCTACCCGGCAGGACAGCAGCAAGACTGAATGGAGTAATGCCTGTAAAAGGTTTATGCTAATAAATGGCAACCCCATACCATCATCACCATCCATCTCCTGGCCCCCAGAGATCGCCGTCACCGTCCCTCCTGCCACTAGGCTTCCCCACTAGAATGGTAAGCAGGTCCCGGCAGGATGGAAGACACTTTTGTCTCCTTCCGGGGGTCTCTATCTCCCCGGCTGTACTGGGACGAATGGCTGCTGGGGCAACAGTATCACTTCCCTAGTGTTCTTGGGCACCACTTGGTGAACAGAGGGGCTGCTTTTATTTGGGAGGTTCACGCTCCTCCAGAACAAAGTGGGTTTCTTTCTAGTAGTGAGAAGGCAAACTCTTTTCTTCGTAATAGGTAAGTGTAAGAGGCTCAGGGAAGTAGGCTGAGGCCTGTGTCTATTTCTGTCATTTTGCCACCCCACCCGCCCCGCCAGAAATGCCACTCAGGAAAGGGAGTCGCTGAGCTCTTGGAGGGCAGCTGGGTACTCCCAGAGAGGGCCGGATGCCCAGGCTCCTGTTTACCTCTTTCCCCACCCACGATTTGAAACTAGAGAAAAACTCAAAGCGACAACTCCATGGCGTTTTTCTGGTGATTGCTGTCATCACCTGGGCTGCAGGACGGTGGCTCTGAGCAGTCCCTGCTCCCCAGGACCAGCTCCTGCAGGCACAGGGCCCAGGAACTAGGGATCCTCACTGGGCAGGACACAGCACCCGCAAGGAGGAAGGAAGACCCAGGAGTCCAGGCACCCTGCCCGCTCAGAGCCACGGTGAGGCGCAGTCCAGCATGGCCCGTCTCCCGTGGGCCACAGCAGACGTTTCCCTGCCCAAAGGAAAAATGAGAGCGGTACCCCAGCACATTTCCTGGGAGCTCCCTGGAGGTATTAAATGGTTTATAGAAAGCCTTAGCGAGCGCATTTTCTGATATTTGCCTGCGGGATGGGAGTGGATTTCTGCCGAAACAGCCACCTCCCTTCTTAGAACAATTCCCTCGGCCTCTACCACACATACCTGAAATCTGGCTCAATTTTCTTCCTCAGAAGAAACAAAAGGAAAATCTGTCCTCCTACCTTGTCCTTCAGTCTTCCTGTGGTCAGCCCTGACCTGAAGCTGGTCTCCTAGAGAGACCACAGTCTGAGAGCTGGGCGACACTTCTGCACATCCACCTGGCACCCACAGCCGGCCCCCCACTTGCCGCTGTACTGGAGTGGCGTGTTTAGCGTGCTGTCTCTGCCGCTCCAACTTCTCTGTTCCACCACAGGGAGCCCTGCCATGCCAGGATACGCCCTGAGACAGGACACAGAAATATGTCCAAGATGGAGTCGACATCTTATATTCTCAGACTCATAGCAGAGACAGTGGCAGGCAGGTGGTGACCAAAACTCTCACTCAACGAGCACTGGCTGTGTGGCCTGTCAGTCTCCAGCAGGGTGTCCTAGTGCATATAAAATGCACATCTGACTATGCGTGTCCCAGCCCTACTCACAAGGCAATGTCCTAGCTCATTAGGAAGGCGGCAAGGCCAGCCCTCCATGATCTGACCCCAGACTACATCTCGAGCCTCATCCCTTCCTGCTCCCCATCTCACGCACTACTGGTGGTTTCCTGAACACAGCTTGTATGTTGTATGTTGACGTTCTGTTCCTTTTGCTGCACACCTGCTATGTCTAGGCACTGCGCCAGGCACAAGGAATACGATAAAAAGCAAACAGACTGATCCCAGCCCTCATAAACCTAACGGGGGAACCTGCCCCACCATCCCTGTTCTGGCCCTGCTACCTCCCACTCCACACCTCAGCTCAGGAGCCACCTTTTCCAGGAAGGCTTCTCTGACCAGCTCCCTTCTCCCCACCCTGCAGGGTTAGGAGCTCTCACAGCCTTCCCGTGAGCCTCCATTCTCGTACTGAAAGTACCCATTTCTGTGGCCTCCTCCTCCATTTCCCTGCAAGCTTTTCAAAGACAGGAGCTATATTCCCAGGGCGCACGTAGCAGGCAATGAGTGCTGGATCAAACCCAACGGTAACGAACACAACCATGAGTCAGTCATGCTCTGCAGTTCCAAAGTGGCATCCAATCCACCTGAACCAGGTGTTTCCATGGCAATGTTCACATTACAGCCTGACGACTCGGTCCCAATTCACAGGGGTCTTCCCACTGGAGCAGCCAATGGCAGCTGGAAGAAACCTGCAGCTGCGATGCCAGGAAGCACTTCCCGAAAGGGGGCAGTGTGAACGGGCACTGGACGCTCTGTGGGACTCAGGGTGCAGGACAGGGGAGGCCACACCAGGTAAAGCCCGTGGCATAAGCCCAGGCAGGAGGAGAAGCAGTCAGCATGGCCGGCCAGACCCTGAGACTCCAGCCCAGTGCTGCCAACGGATGCCCAGGAAAGGCACAGCTGCCTCTGGGACGTTGCTCTTCTGGGTCAGTGGCCTCAGCTTCTCTTAGCAGGCAGGTAAGGCCCCCGTCAAACCTAACCAAGCTCGCCTTGAACAAGTTCCTGCTTTCTGCCTGTGCCCTCCGACCCTTCCGTGTGCTGCTCCCTGGTGAAGTTCTCAGAGGCCCCTTCCTCCCGCTCCCCCCGGGTCACTCTAGCCACTGCGGAGCTGGCAAGCCGGCTTGCGTTCACTGTCCCCGGTCATCCGTGGGTGGGAGCCGTGTCCGAGCTTCCTGCTTCCCGTGGAACTGGGCACAGCCATGCTCAGCAGTGGCGGGCGGGCTGGGCAGACACGAGGCTGCCAGCGTGCGGGCCTCCCGAAAGCCGTTTACAGACCCCCCGCCCAGCCCCGGCTCTAAGGAAACCTGGCTGACGCAAACCGGCCTCCTTGTCCTTGATCTCTAAATAAAGAGACCACCTCGTCACCCACTACCACAGACTGGCCCTTCATGGCTGAAGACACCTTCAAAGAGCACAGATAGCCTCAAAGAAAGGCTTTCAGATTTGGAAACTGAGGCACAGAGAAAGACTTTACCAGGAGAGCGGTTCTCAAAGTGTGGTCTAGGAATTCCCTTGGATTCCCAAGATCCTTTCAAGGGTCCTTGACAACAAAAGTGTTGTAACAACACTAATATATTATTTGTACTTTCCCCCCCTCATTCTTTCATGAGTGTGCAGTTTTCCAGAAGCTACATGACATGTGACGTCACAACAGACTGAACGCAGAAGCAGAGACAGGAATCCAGATGATTGCTCTTAAACCAGACGTCGAAGAGATTTGCAAAACTGTGAAACAATGTCCTTCTTCTCTCTAAATTTTTTTTGGTTTGAAGTTTATAGTTATTTTTATTTAAAAAATGTTATTTGCATTAAAATAAATATAATGAATTTATTTTTAAATGAATTAATAAATATATTTTAAGTATCTTAGTTTTAATATATAATATGGTAAGTATCAAGAGATATAACCCACATAAACAAAACCTCTTTAAAGTCACTAATAATTTTTACGAGTGCAAAGGGGTCCCTGAGACTAAACAGTTTGAGAACCACTATCTTAGTGATGGAGTGACCAAGCAGGGCCGCACACCCTGAGTCTGCGCCCGACCACAAACTACACAGATTCCTGCCCCCCCCCACCCCGTTCCCTAACGATGGGAATAGAAGGCAGTGTACACAGTGGATATAGCTCAGGTTTTGCATGATTGGGTTAGAATCCCAACCCATTGCTTCCAAAGTATGTGACTTTAAGGAGACTGTCTCGGCTGGGTGTGGTGGCTCACGCCCTATAATCCCAGCACTCTGGGGGGCCGAGGTGAGAGGATCCCTTGAGCCCAGGAGTTGGAGGTTGCAGTGAGCTGCAGTGACGCCACAGCACTCTGCTCAGGGCGACAGAGTGAGACTCTGCCTCAACAACAACAAAAAATAAGAAAACTGAGCACCCCTCTTCATGATCCCCCCTCCAAAAAAGAAAACGATCTCACCTCTCCGCACAGGAGCTCCCTCACCTGTGCAAACGGATATGCGGAAGAGACTGAAAGCCGTTCAGTCTCTATCCTTCCCTTCTCTCTTGGTCACAGAACCCTCAGTGACCAACTCTCACCCGCTCGCACAGCCACCGGGAATAAGATTCCATTTCTCAGCCTCCCTTGCAGCTAGGAGCAGCCATGTGACTAAGCGTCGGCTACAAGCAGAAGAGCATGTGCAACTTGCAGGAAATGTCCTGAAGAGGGGGGGCTGCTTCTTCCTTGGTCCCTTCTCTTTTTCTGCAGGAGCAGGGTTGTGCTGCCTGAAGCTTGAGCTGCTCTCTTGGAGCATATGTGGGAATCCACACAGAGGAACCTGGATCCCAACATCATGAGATCCTGCACAGACCCGGGACATCCCACCCCGAGCTTCTTTACATGAGAGAGGAAAATAACCTTCCACGTTGTGTAAGCCATTGTTACTTTAGGTGTCCCGCCACTCACAGCTGCACCTGCTCCTACCTAACACGGACAGCAATACCCGGGCCTCCTTAGTGGCTGCTGCACAGTAAAACTGAACAAGATGAAGCCAGGAAGGCAATCAAGTGCTTATAACTACCATCATTTGCCTGCTGTCTGTACTGACTCCTCCTTGGCTCTCTGCTAAGCCATTCTGGCAGGGACACAAGAGGAAGGCCAGCTAATTTGCACACTTCCAGCATCTCCTTGGCTCCAGGGCCCGGCATCAACTACTACTGTCTTCTTTCAACTCCTGTCGGCACTGCCAGGGCTGGCGAGAGAGCAGCGGGCCCAGCCCCCGCACCCATGACCTCACCATGCCGGGTGGCTGTGCAGACCCAGTGGCAGCCCATCTTAATCACATTTTCAGTTCATTAAAGAGGACCAGGCCTCTTCCCCAGAGACGAGGCCGGTGCAAGGGAGGGGAGAGAAAACAAGCACATCTCCCCAGTGGCAGCAGGGGGAGGAGAGACCAGCAGCCCCAGGTCTGAGCTCAACCGCTGTGTTTGTTCCCGGGCAGCAGACAAAGGAGAAGGGAGGGGCACTCCTAGGACCCAAGGGAACAAAGAGAGGAGAGTCCCATGTATGAAGTGCAAGATTGTTCAGCAGGCCCTGATCTTTCCAGCCCTGGGGTGGGTGCCCTACAGCAGCCCCTGGAGGAGGTGTGGAGGCGCCTGGAGCCTGAACCGTTCCAAAGTAGTGGGTTCAAGAATTCACCCCTGTGGCGGGGACGGGCTCCCATTGGTCAGCCTGCTAGGACGGATGGGGAGAGTTGCTGCTTCTATTTATAACTTCTGGCTGGCCTGAGATTCCCACCCACATTCCAAGATTTTGACTCACAAAGACCCCATGAAACTGGTTGATAGATTGCCACCAGAGGACTGGCTTTTGCAGAGTTGGGCATTCCTCTAAGACAGTTGGGGTACAGTGCTCATGAGAAGCACCATAAGTAGATATGTCACTGCAGCTTTGGCCAACGAGCTTTCCAAAGGACCTTCCTCACCCTCTGCCTTGAGCTCCTGGGGGGGCTCTGAGCAGGCTCTGCTCTCTAGAAGGACAAGGGCCCGGGTCACCCCCTGCCTCCCACTGTGGATGTGCCACACTGTGGGGATGAAAAACAGTTCAGTCTGAAGCGCCCCACCCACCCTGCTCCCAGCAAGGAAAGACAGTCAGCTCTGAGACAGTCCTCGAGCTTCCTATCACTTAGCATTCATTTGGTGATTTGTCACTTATTGGCCCAAGACAGATTTGTGCTGTTCTGTTTTTGGTTTAATTGACCTTACAAAATGATGGGCATCCTCAGGATCTTGCCCATTCTGGTCCTCGCCAGGGAGAAGGAAAAGGGAAAGAAAACCACCTAACAGATATCTGTTAGGGATTTTGAGCTTGTTAGGTCAGGGAGGCATTTGAACTGACAGCTTGAGTACTAAGACCTTATCCAACCCTCCTCAACAGTTTGTCAAATAAGTGAGCCAAAGGCCAAGTTCTCTAAGTCAAGGGCAGCTTCTGAAGCCCAGGGCAGTCGCTGGTGTCTGCCAGTAGGCTAGACCCCGTAAGGAGCAGTGGCCGAGTCACTGCGGCCCCACCACGCAGCTCCCTGCCCCTGCTCCTGCCTTGTTCCAGGTGAGCATATTTGCCGTAAAGGAAAAGGGCACACATCCACGTGGGTGTTCGGCAGAGCTCTGTTTACTTAGAGATTGAGACACAAGGCAGGAAAGGACCTTACACGAGGACACGCAGAGAATTGAGCCAAACCAGGAACTGCCGCCTGGATTCTTGGACCTCAGGAAGGCAGAAGGAATAAGTCCCCGTTCCTTAGCCTACCCATGGCTCAGGACAGGCAGCCTTGAGAGAGAGTTCTCACTCTGCAAAAGGGAACGAGCTACGTGTGTACTTGGGTTCACGCCCCAGCTCTGAGGTCGGCATTACCCTGGCATCGTGGTGGGCGCTCTCTCCGTAAAACCAGGTCACCGTGCCACAGCGACAACCAAGTCCTCTGGGACCCTACACTATGAGGATCTTTCCTTGAGATTTACTGACCTTCCCTGGGCTGGACTCTCCCCCCACAACTGGTCTCCATGAATCACTATTCTACCAAGCAATGAATGTAACAAAATTCTTCCCAATCTCCAAGAAAAGTCTATTCCAGGCCAAATCTGCCAATGCAGTAAAAGGAGAGGCAGGAAGAAGCAGCAGGGATGGTAGCAATGGGCCTGTACAGCGAGCCCCAGCTCAACCAGAGCACTCAACACCTCGGCCAGGTCCTCTGAGCTTAAATTGTCCCCTCTATGCCTGTGACCTCCCCTTCCAGCAAGACCGTGAGCAGAAATAGCAGAAAGGGCTGGTACATACTTTGCAAATGAAAGGCTTGGGCAATATTTAATGAAGACATGAAGAGTGAATTGCTTTGTTTCCAACAGCATAGGGGTTTTGTGTGCCTCTTTGGGCTATTGAAGAGACATGTTATGATTATTCAAAGTCAATACAACTGTTTGCAAATGTTAGCTCGTGAGGGACAGGTGGTCTCTTGGGAGGAAAAGGATTCATAGGTGAACAGCATGCTGTTTCAGAGGAGGTGGGGAGAGTTCTGCAGGATAATTGGGGAGGTGAGAAAATGTGAAGACATGAACAGCAGAAGAAAATAAGCATTGTGTTTACCTAACAAACACCAAATTTAGAGACTCGTGGAAAGCAGGAAATCTGGGGCAGCTTGGTGACCGATGGGAGTACAAATTACAGAGCTTGGCCTGCTTCTCCCTGCCCCCACTCTCACAGCATGAGCACTGTGGGGAACACAGGACTGCAGGAGAATGGATGTGAGCTCCTGAGTCAGACCTGGAGAAACTAGGCAGAAAGGTCCTTATTCCTCCAGTATTCAGAGACACCAACGGACAGGGCTTCAGCTTCAAATGGGCAAGAAAAGAAAGGAGGGATTTGCCAGGGAGCCAAGGAGGGCAGCCTAGGGCTGAGCTCCACAGGACAGCTGGAAAGATCCAGCAAGGGTGTCTCAAAGACTTGACTCTTAAAGTCAAGGTAACTGCATAACCTGTCTCTCTGGGCATTGTGTATGGAAAGCACTCATGCAGTGGGTAGGGGTGGAACTAGATGCCTACTATAGTCTCATCCAACTCTGAGGTTTTATGAGCCTACGATTTCTAACATTGACGAAATTTCTTCTGCTCCAGACACCTGTCTGAGGCTGGTGCTACTGATGGCTACTGAGTGGAGTGATAGCTGGGCACTCAGCTTTCTCAGTAAAGACTGGTCACCTTGGGGATCAAACGTGAGGAGGCCTCTGGAGAGAACTCTTGGGGCCAGAAGCAAGAAAGTGAGCCGACATTCTCACAGCAGCAGCAAAAGCAGGAGACAGTACCCCACTCTGGGGGAGGTGGTGCTGAGGATGGTGATGATGGTAGCAGCAACTGTATGTCCCAGAGGGAGCCAGGGCAAAGCCATGGCATGTCATGCTGCAGGCCACACACCAACACGCCAAGTGTCTACACGGTAGACAGCATACATGCGCATAAATGTACCTTATATGTACAGGTATAATGTCTATCCCAGCAGGTGGTGGGGAGGTGCCTCGAGGCAGAGGTGCCTTTTTCTAATTAGCAGCAGCCCAGTCCAGCCTCCTGGAGCCTCAGGCTTCGTGTTGCAGACAGGACTGCAGGACAAAGCCAAGACCCCTTTACAAGGTTCAGCCCTTGCAGACATTCCCCAAACTGGCCGGATTTTTCTTTAAGTGACCTAAGGATCTTTCTTTCTAAAATGTACTTCGTGTAGTAGAATTTCCTGCAAATGAACATCAATTATTTGAGTATTCATGGCACTGGGCTCCAGGCTCCAAAAGTCCTGCCCTTGGATTGAAAAGCTGGAAAAACTGCAAATTTGCCTGCAATCAAACAAGCCATTATCCGTCCCAGTAGAGAGAGGCATTGGGTTTTGTTGGCACAACAAGGAAACATTCATCCCCGAGGTATAAGTAATAAGTAATATGACCTAGCTCTCAGAACGAGCAGACTCCTTGCTATGCCTTGGAAAGATGGAAAGCACCAGAGAAGAGGGGAAATGGATTCTGGCCGGTATCAAGGAAAGTTCTGAGGTCAGTGTGGTCCCTCCCACAGAACACTCTGCCACTACGAATGTGCCCTTGGAGGCACAGTGGCAAACGCTTATAACCGATGCCCCATTTGCCAGACCTGACTTCTGAACCTGGGGGCCCAGTGGGACTCAGTCTGTGAACAATTCAAAGGACCACATTAATCACCTCCCTGGAGATGAGTCATTGTGCTTCCCAGCCAATGAGGGTGCCCCAGGAGTGGGCAAACACAATCTGATTGGCTGAGGACAAAGCTGGCCTCTCTTCTCAGGTAAACAACCCGAAACCAGGAGTTCTGGGCTGGAAAGAGCCTGTGCCTCTGGGAGGTGTGGGGGTTGGGGGCCTCAGCCCAACACTAAGAACCTAATTTCTTAAGCTGCTCCCAGGACACTGGTTAGTAAGGTCTTCAATGCACCCAGGAGACAAAGAGAGTAGCAAGCGCACAGGCAGAGGCTCAGAAAGGTGGGAGGCAAACAAGTCATTTCTTGGACTCCCTCCTCTCAGTCACTCTCCCTCCTCCCCCACCTGGGTATCAGGTTCTCCACTTGAGAACCCTGTCTTCACCGCCCACTGGGTGTGGGTGAATGAGCTTGTTCCTTTGTCCTCCGAGGGTGGGGGAACACTTGTCGAGCATTTACTCTGCACTGAATTGTGTTTACAAAATAAAATAAGCTCTCAAAGATGTGTTTCCGTACTAGAGGTGCATCCATGGCCACCCCTACCCAGCCTCCCACTGAGGCGCCCACCCCCTCAATCTCACCCCTGCCCGGAGAACACTGAGGCGCAGCAGAGGGTGAACCACTAGCCAACAACAGAGCTGTACGTTTGGAAAAAAAGGAACCAGGACAACCCCTTCCTCCTCACTGCACACGATACCACGAGGGTGCTTCATCTGGGCTAATAAGCAGCTCTAGAAGAAAAGCTGGCTCCTGTCACTCACCCACTTGGCTGTGTGGATATGTCTAGGCACCCGACCTTCCTTCTAACCTCACGCCGTGCTCAGCTACCCAAAGCAACCGGTTATAGTTGGGAGAAGGGGAATAGAAAAAAATGAATTTTGGAGCTTATGTTTAAATTACAGAGCTTGGCCTGCTTCTCCCTGCCCCCACTCTCACCGCATGAGCACTGTGGGGAACACAGGATGGCAGGAGAATGCTGGGGTCAGCGAATGATAGTGATAATAATAATGGCTTATATAGCTGAGCTCCTCTGGGCAAAACTCTCCACATTGATTCTCTCTTTCGCCCTCTTGGCAGCCCTGGCAGCTACTATTTCCAGGCCTGTTTTACATATGTGGAAACTGAGGCACAGAGAAGGGACACGTCTTGCCCAGAGTCGCAAAGCCAGGAATGGCCTGACCCAAAGCCACACCCTTAGCACAATGCCAAGGCCCCAGGGTGAGAGGAAGTCAAGGACTATCAAGGGCAGCTTCAGACATTTCGAACTTTTACTGGAAAGAAGAGGAAACTCCTCCCTTCTCCACGACAGCTCCCTCTTCTTCGGTGCTAGAGCTCACACGCCTTTGTCAGTGCTTGTCCTGGGCTACGATCCAGGTGACACAGACGTGTACAGGACAGCCAGAGGAACCAGCGCCACTGAAACCCTGGAAACCCAGGGAAAAAAGGCTTTTGGAATGTGCTTGTTTATAAGGTGGAAATTGTCTGTGTTCGCAATTTAGGTAGCTAGATTTAGCATCGGCCCAGAGTAGTTTCCTGGGCCTGACATGCTCCTTGGTCAGAGGTCGAATTGTTCCATGAAAATGAAGATGGCTCACTGAATGCGTAACTAGCTAATAATGAAGCTTTCTTGTGCTAAGGTAGGGAGGTTTTATTCTGTTTCTGGAGTAGGAAAGGGCTGATTTCTCTACTTACGTGCACATTTAGGTAAATTATATTTCTGCAGGTGAAGGAACCTGAATTATTACTGCAGAGTCACAGTCCCCGGATAAATGACGCCACCCAACTTGCATTCATCCACCCATCAGATACTTATTGAGACCTATTGTATACCGTCTGTCTCACCCCATCCAGACACACGCAATAAATGGTTTTAGAACTGAAAGAAGACATAAGAATCTGTGGAGCTGAATCCTGAAGAGGAACGTGGGGCGCGGGTAGAAACGCCCTGCGAGGCCTGCGCCAGCAAAGCCAGAACACGGCGGGCGCCAGGCCTGACCCTGCCCCTTACCAGCCAATGACGCGGAGCAGCCGCATGACCTCCTGCGGCTTCGGTTTCCTCGTCAGACGGACAAAATCATGGAAGGACATCTGCCCTGCCACCCACTGATGGCTGCGCCTTTGGGTGACTGCCGTTTGTGCCTGTGCCCTGCAGAGCTGTGCATGCCCAGACGAGGGTGACTGCAGTCTGGTCACAGCAGTGAAGCTAGGAGTAGGCAGGGACCACCCTCTTCATATATGGCTCTGAGTTTCGAGAAATAAAAATCCTAAGCCCCGCAACCAACTAGACAGACCCCTCTTAGCCAAAGAGACTCCAAAGAAACCTTAAAAACTGAGTTCCCGGCCATGACGGATGGAAGGTTGAGCATGCCTGTTATACCCCATCCTTCACTGCCCACCACTAGGCTTGCTTTCCTAAGAGTTAAATAGAAATCAGCCCAGAAGGACTCCCCTCCCTTTTCGTGGTTTTGACACAATAACTGACCAGCATTCCTTCTTGATAAGAGGAACCAGGCATGGCTGGTTCTGGCCAGTCCGCAGAGGCTGCACAGGGTGCCTCTGTGTCCTGCCGGTCTACCCTTTGACAGATAGAGCCGAAGTTTAATGTATTTGAATGTTAAGTTCCCACCCCAACGTGGACACAGGATGTGTGTAACATGCATGTTTGCTTACTACACTTGCATACATCCCCCACTTTGTGAATATTCATAGTTCCTCTTGTAAAGTGTTAAATACTTTATATACTTAGCCAACCCATTTGGCAAAAATTCCTGTCCTACCCTTCCCTCCCTAAGTGCCTGCTTCCAGTTTCTGCCAGAGGCTACGGTCCCAGGCTGTGGGATGGCCAGTCTGCAGGCTGCAACCCTTCATAAGAAATAACGCCCTCCTCTCCACATCTATGAACCTCATGATTCTTCGGTTGGCAGTCTCAATGGTGTGGCTGCTCGCGGCGTGGGGACGGGGAGGTGGGCTGTCAAGCAGAGCTACTGTGCGAGGACGTCCTGGTGCAGCGTACGTTCCCATCCAGAGCCGAGGACTCATCCATCAGCTGCCGGAGTGCTGGCTGCGAGGGTCCGTGGCTGAGCCACTCCCAGGCACAGGAAGGAGTCCCTCCTCCCCCAGAGGCAGCCCACATCCAGTGGCCTACTGGGCAGCGTGCGCCCCTTGGCCCAGCTCTCAGAGCTCCCTGAAGGATCAGCTGAGGCCCCGCCTGTGACTATCGACTCTGTCCTACATAGTCCAACTTGTCGCACTGCCCAGCTCTGCCCCTCTCACTCCCTGCAGAGCTGCTCTGAGAGCCTCCTGGCAAGCCCCTGTGCACACACCTCCCTCCCAGGGACGCTGACGCCCAGCACCTCCAAGGAAACTTCTCCCCAGACAGTGGGTCTCTGAGCACAGTCTCAGAAGGGCAATGCCTGTGCCCTCAGGGGTCCAGCTCCATTTGAGCCACGCTGCTCCCTCCTCCCTCAGCCCAGGACAGCCTGACCCTGAGGAGATGGGGATTGTCGCTGAGGGAGGTCTTTGCCCACCCGAAGTGTCATTGCTCCCAACACCCACACAGAGAGGCACAAGGGCCATCTTTACCTGCAACAGCAGGAGGCAGAGTGCAGTCCCTGCCCCTCCCTGCCCGCCCTGCTCTCCACGCGGAGGGCCTGGCGGGTGAGCCACCACCGAGGCAGCTCTGCGGGGAAAGAGCTGTGCCCACAGCTGCCTCCTAAGTAGCAACAGGGCCGCGTGGAGGGTGGGGACATCTTCCAGCCTGCGTGGGGCAGCGGGCGGTGGCACACGCGGGAGAGGAGGAGGCCACTTGGCACACAGGCAGAGATCGGAGCTGTGTGACCACAAGCCGAGGCGTGCTGGCTGCCACCGAAGATGTGGGAAGCAAGGAACGGATTTCCCTAGAGCCTCCCAGGCGAGCACAGCCAGGCCAACACTGCCATCTCAGCCAGGAAAACTGAATTCGGACCCCTGGCCTCCAGAACCAGGAGAAAATAAACGCCTGTTGTTTTATGCCACCAAGTTTGAGGTAATTTGGTACAGCAGCCCCAGGAAGCCATCACAACACCCACATGTGTCACTTCAGGCAGACTCGTGCTCAGACTCCACTCACTTTTCTCAGCTGTAGAGTAACTTCCTTCCTGCTGATAGGATAGGATAGGGTAGGGTAGGGTAGGGTAGGGTAGGGTAGGATAGGATAGGATAGGATAGCATAGGATAGGGTAGGGTAGGGTAGGGTAGGGTAGGGTAGGATAGGATAGGATAGGATAGCATAGGATAGGGTAGGGTAGGATAGGGTAGGGTAGGATAGGATAGGGTAGGATAGGATAGGATAGGGTAGGGTAGGGTAGGGTAGGGTAGGGTAGGGTAGG
>VSMD01134389.1:0-21666 GCA_008750895.1 Mirza zaza
CCTCCCAAGTAGCTGGGACTACAGGCATGTGCCACCATGCCTGGCTAATTTTTTCTATATATATTAGTTGGCCAATTAATTTCTGTCTATTTATAGTAGAGATGGGGTCTCGCTCTTGCTCAGGCTGGTCTCGAACTCCTGAGCTCAAACGATCCGCCCACCTCGGCCTCCCAGAGAGCTAGGATTACAGGCTTGAGCCACCGCGCCCGGCCTAAAAAATAATTTTTTAAAAAATATTAGCCAGGTATGGTAGCATCATCTGTAATACCAGCTGTTTTGGGAGGCTGAGGCAGGAGAATCACTTAAGCCCAAGAGTTTGAGGCTGCAGTGAGCTGTAATGATGCCACTGCACTCTAGTCCTGGCAACAGAGCTAGATCCTGTCTCAGAAAAATAGAATAGAATAAAAAAGAGTCTCTTGGGACATGCTATACTATGACCTCAAAATTATCTCCCCAAACTTTTGTTTTCCAAAATGGGTTTTATTATAAAAACAAAGACCCTGCTAAGATGGATCTAGACTGTGGGATGAGGTTAAGAGGGTCATGCCTAGATGGGTGGATGGCAGGAAATAATGGGGCCTGCCTTCAACCACAAGAACACTGAAAGGCGCAGTCATCGTCCTGATCTTGGCTCTTGGGACCCCAAGAGTAGGAGGCATCAGCAGAACCAGGTTTGCTTTAGAATAACCAGTTGTGACAACTGATCCAACCTACCTGCTCAAGTTAGGGAAACACACATAGAAACATTTTGTAAGGTTTAATACATGGGCTAGGGGCAGATAGACTGATGTACTAAACTGAAATCCAACAACATATCTAAAGTAAAGAGAAAAGAAATGTTGCAGGTGACCACATCACAGCTCTCCTCATACACTTGCCACATGTCCATCTCTGGCTCTTCTTGCCTCTCTTCTCAAAGACCCAGCCTCTGGGATCATTTTTAGGATTAGGACAGTTTGGAACATATTGAAAGGCTGAGGAAGAGATTTAGTGGAGCAAGATAGGTATACAATACAGGGTGGAAGGAAATCAATTTACAGCAAGGCCCAAAAGAGGCACAAGGGAATTGACTCATGACACAGGTGGAGGGCTCAGCTCGTGACAGTGGGAGAGGCTGATGGGGGAGAGAAGGTGACCCTCCCTTCTGGAGGGGGTGCAGGTGCCTGTAGATGTGAATTTCATAGGAAGTAGAAGTAGGATTTCATGCCCGAAAGCCTCAATTTCTTTCCCTGATATGGAAGTGCAATCCTTTTCTGTTTTTTAATTGAGAAGGATAGATTATCAGGTAGCTCAAGGAGAGAAGTAAACTTAGTCTCTGCGAGACGTAGCAAAGAGGCCCAACAAAGGACAAGAGACTCAGGCTCTACTGAAGGTCCAGCTGACACTGGAAACCTCACATATTTTCTACATCAATCTGGACAGATTTGTAATTTTCTTCTCTAATTGCATGCAGCAACCTGGACATCAGAGTCAAGAGGTTAGATAATAGAATCAATTCGGGGTTTGGGTGCAAGAACACAGGGAATCACAAGGGATGAAGGGGACAGGGGTTTGTCTGGTTAACCACGGAGGGCACACTCGGCAGGGAAGGATGCAGCATCAGAGAGGCACGGAAATAGAAGCGAAGGGTGAGCCTTGAATACAGACGCCACACGGAAGAACCAGACGCAAGAGACCACATCTCGCATGACTCCATTTACAGGAAATGTTCACTAAAGCAAGTCTGTAGGAAGAGACTGATGGCTGCCCAGGGCTGGGGTGGGAACGGCATTAACCGCACATGGGAATGAGCGATCTCAGTGGGGTGCTGGAAATATTCTAAACCTAGATTACGATGACAGTTGCACAACTTCCTACATTTACTAAAAATCATTGTACATCTAAAATGAGTGAATTTTGTAGTATGTAAATTTTATTACAATAAAGTTGTTTTTAGAAAAGATTAAGAGAAATTTGGAAGGATCATGGGCCTAGTGTCTGCCTTTATAGGTTTAAAAAGCAAAGCAAAACACTCCTAAAGTGTTATAGGAGGAAAGGCTCAGAGGAGTCAGAAGGACAAGAAGCTGTGGTCATGGAGTGGGCTAGTGACGGTGCCAGGTAAGACACCGACAAGATGCATGTCACCGACACTGGAGCAGAGTGGGACAAAGGTCCCCACAGGCAAGGAGATCCAAGCACCGGGAGCCAGGGCTGTCTCCAGGGATGGCAGAA
The DNA here is from genome assembly GCA_008750895.1 of Mirza zaza. Classification (NCBI taxonomy): domain Eukaryota; kingdom Metazoa; phylum Chordata; class Mammalia; order Primates; family Cheirogaleidae; genus Mirza; species Mirza zaza. Next base: position 2,212 of record VSMD01134389.1, read on the forward strand.
ATGGTCAGAATGGTGGCAGCAGCAGTATTGGAGAGGGAGGGTTTGAGTCAGGTGCCACCATCATAAACAGTCATAGGGAAAAGACCCAGAGGTCATGAGAGGACAAGGACAGGACGGGGCATGGTGAGTTGGCTTCCTGCCATGCATTTCAATGAGGATGCAGATTCTGGGGGAGGGAGGAAGAGCGGCGATTTGAAATGAGTGTGAACAGCTGGGGAGGCCACTCCACCCACGCAGAGTAATGTAGACACACACACGCACACACTCATGCATGCACGCGCGCGCACGCACACACACACACATGTTCACACTCGCTGTGGTCTGCCAGGGATGGGAGAATAACCTCTCACCAGTACACTCCCCTGGTTTCCTGTCTCAGCCGACTGTGGGGGGGTCTCTTGAAGGGTGTATTGCAGAGCAGGCCCAGGGGATGGCTTCGAAGGAGTGAGAGCAGTGGGCAAGGAGGGGAAACAGCAAGCCAGGGAACAGGAAGGTCAGAGAGAAGAAATGAGTATAGCAGGGGAGTTTGGGGAAAAGAGGCCTTGGTGAGTGGAGAATGGTGGCTGTGGCCTGTTGAGCTGGCCCCACGGTTCCAGTTGCATCATGGGCCAAGTTCAGATATGACCCCACATGCTAGGGTGCCCCTCCCTGTGGACCTGCTTTGGGGACCTACCTTACTGATGAGCTCCCCGATCATCCCGTTCCAGGAGGTGTTATGCAGCTGGTGACCATACCTGCCGTCGGGGGCCTGGTAAATCTCATATTTGAAGCCCAGAGCCTTGGCCAGTGCATCTAGGACATCTATGGAGAACCCTTTGTAGCGCTTGGGCTGTCCAAGGATGTTCTCAGCCACCATCACGAAAGGCTCTTCCTGAAGACAACAGAATGAATGTTCTTCAATTAAATAACAAGTTCATTAATGCATATTTCCAGAGTATTGCTGGAGAGACCAATCTGATGAATCCTAACTTTAGAACATTTGTATTCACTCAATTTAGGACTAAATTTAGGACAAATTACTCAACTTCACTGCCCTTTTCTAAAAGCCGTTTATGGACACTCAAGGTATTGTGCGCAGGACGATCTCTCCGACCAGCAGATGGATACGGAGGAATGGAGATTTACTTGTCCTGCGTTATGTTAGCCAGACTCTGCCCCAAACCCCAGCTCCTGGAATAACACGGTTTGTTTCCATTCCTTCATCTGTAGCATTCATGAAGGACTAGGATTATGTCCTTAGGAAATGCCAAAATTCAATGAGACCCACGTAGGAAATATGACACTTTTCATCCAGGATAATAAATGCCATTAGAGCTCTGTGATTTTAGATTGAGAGAAGAATTATACTATCAGGTTGTACTAGAAGATGAATACTGATTAACAGGCCAAGGCCAGACCAGAGGTCAAAGGGCAGGACAGGACCCAAACCCACAGTTCCTGAGCCCAAAGCCACGCCATGTTCACACTCACACGTGCTATGCGGCACCACACGCAGGGCAAGTGACCATCTAGAAACCACCTCCCCTCCCCTCCATTCCCCTGCTTGCTTGTGTGAAACTAAGCAAGAAGGGGTTTTTAGCAAATGGCCACAGAGAATATGGATATATCTCATTAATTTAGTTTTTTGGGGAAAACATAAGCCTTCTCGGTGGTGTGCACACAGAGAACGCACAAACGCTGCTCTCAAAGGCTTCTGAGCCAAGGAGACACTGGTGCCTGCTGTGACAGAAGGGAACATTTGGACATGTCTGACCCAGGCAATAAGAGGTAAATGTAAAATATTTCCTATAGTTCTTTTAAAAATGTAATAAAAAGAAATCGAAAGGAAGATGCATCTAAGGTCTCTTACAAATGGAAAGATCTGTGATTCCAGGACAGCCATGCAGAAAAACTGCACCTACCCAGTGGTCTTCATTCTGAACTTGTGCCACGTGGCCCTCAGTGGTCCTGCGTGCTAGAAGACTGTCCTCCTCCAGCACCTTTCTAGAGACCTGGCCACCAGCACAGCTCTTCTAAGGACCAGCATCAGGTCAAGAGCAGTTTACATACAGGAACGAGTGGAGCAGCTGGGCCCCTCTAGCACTCAGAGTGGGTGTGGATGACGAGGACTTCTCTAGAGGACCTCTTGTGGAAGGCCTCAGAGACCCTGGGGCAGAATCTCCAGTCCTACTCTCCTCTCATTATCCTCACTGGTACTTAAATGAAAGGCTTTAACGAAAGCTCCAACCACTCAAGACCCCCTTCTCTCCAAACCCTGCATTACATAGAAAGCAGCCACTGACTCAAAGGCCTGGATGGCGAAGCTTCCAGAATATCCCCATGATCCTACCAAGACAGTCACCACTTTGAGAGTCAGTCCTTGGAGGCGGCTGCCCATGGGCCTCTCTTGCAGGCTGCCGTTCAGGCCCTTCTCCGAGTCCCACGTAGCCAGCTGCGAAGGAAAACAGGGAGGGTGAGGGACGGAACAGGCCCTGTGCACACCTTAGGACCTCGACTCCTAAACTGCATCCTGAATCAGGCAGGGAGGTGGACAGCAGCACTCTGGGTTTCCCAGAGGACAAAGCCACCTTAAACCCTAAAGAGAACAGAGATGGAACAGACGAAGGTGGCCACCTCCTCCATCAACTTTCCTGGATCTCTAGATCTCGGCACCCCTAAAAAGAAGCTAGTTGGTGAGACCAAGTCTCTAGTAGGAATGTTGATGTCCAGTTTTATTCTGTTCATGCATGGAGGCCAGGTCACTGTCTATCCCAGAAAGTACCCTCTTTGTTTAACTTACTCCTGTGACTTGCCCGGGCCACAGGGCACTTGAGTTTAGTCATTGTTGTATCTGTAAACAGGATGAGCAGTAGAGCAGGTAACGCAGACACAGGTGCACAGCTCACCTTGTACCCCGGTGACTATTGCAAGCAGGGCCCAGAGCCTCCTGCCTGTTTTCGCTGGCATGCAAGCTCCATCATTTCCCCTGATGTGCAGGCAGAGGCTGGTAGCAGCACAAATCTGCTACAGTCTCTTCAGCCTGCAGGGTGTGTCCAATAGCTAGAAGCATCTCTGACTGGCACCCTCAAGTGGCCAAGGAGACCCTAGCCTGGCTCAGAAACAACAGGGACACAGTTGTCCTTGGGACTGTTTTCCCTCCCTGCACCCCTGCAGCGTTTATACCACAATATCAAGATTTTGTCTGGTCAATGATCTCAACTATTAACTGAGGAGACAGAAAAAGAAATGCAGACACCCAACCCCATCTCAAGCCAACTAAGTCAGGACCTCAGGGCCTGGGCATTGGGAGTGATAATGCTTCCCGAGTGACCCTAATATCGAGACCAAGATTGAGGGCCCCTGCTCATCTAGGTTTCTGGGAGACTAACTTGGCTGCAGATCAGGATTTCTTAAGGGAGCTTTTAAAATATACTGGAGGCTGGACCCCACTTCCAGAGATTCTTATTTAATTGGTCTGTAGTGAGCTAGAAATGGATATTTTAGCTCCCCCAGTGATCTGAATGCACAGCCAGACTGTGAACCACTGCTGTAGATTAAAGCAGTGATTCTCAAACTATGACGCGCACTCCAATCACCTGGGGATTTCACATGTGCTTACTCACTCGGGAGACCTGAGGTTATTCACGTTTAACAAGCTCCTAGGCAACGCCACTGCTGCTGGCCTGTGGACCGCCATCTAAATAGCAAGGGGTTAAAGGATCAAAGTGCTATAGGCAGCATCGACTGTTTGTCAAGGAAAATCCGTAAGACCCCTACTTAACCCGGACAGAAGAAGTAACCGCTGTGGAGAGGTGCCACTGGGGCCCTAAAGGAGCCACCAATTGCGATTGCTCCACTTAAGGATGCTTCTATTGCCTCGGCATTTCCCATAGTCCTGCCATCTGCGGCAGAGTGTGCACACCGCGCCCTGACCGTAGGCCACAGTTCCAGGACCTGAAGGCCCATTCCACCTGGAAGATTCTACAATCTGAGGCCTGAAGCAAAACCATCAGAATAAGGTATGGAGTTCTACAGCCAGTTGGAAAGGAACCTGCTGTCACTTTGGACATGATACCCACCAGCACCCACTCCGTTCTAAACAGGATGCTTGGCAGTGATAAATGAGCAATTTAGTTAAGAGCATCGTCATGTACTCCGAAGAGCCCCCCCCACTACTAATTAATTTGGAAGGGGTGGCACTGCAGCAAAGAACAGATGAAGTTCTACCCAGAATTCTGCTTGAGGACATCAAAGATGCCAAACATACCACACTCTGGGAGTTGGTACAACAAGAAGGAAATATCATGGCTGTTTCTCCCTTGGGTCTCAAGAAATAGCGCTGGGACACAGAATCTATTCCTGCCTCTGGACTAAAATGTTCATCAAAGGGAAGAGGACAAACTAAGACGGATAGAGTCACAGAGTTGACTGCCAGCATTCTTTGGATGCTCTAACATGGACTCAGGGAGCAGGAGTGGGCGTGTATGTGGCTGCCTGCATCCACATCCCCATGACTGCTGAGCCCAGGCATGGTAATACTTAACCCCGACCTGTGGTCTGCTCCTCCTCCTGGGTGTGGGTGGTGCTACAAAAGTCCTCGTCACCATCTCCATGCTCATGGAGTCATAATGGAGGCAATTTTGTCAAGATGATGATGTGTCAGTGCCAGAGACTGGATACTCTAACCCGCACCAGGACTTGAATTCCTAACTTCTGGTGCCAAACCTTGCTGGCACAGTGAAGGAGCATCTTGACTCCTTGCTGCCTGGCGTGGATGAACGCCTCAGCCTTGGTCGACCAGACTTCACCTGTCTTTCGATTGTGCTTGTAATCGGAGATGAGAATGGAGAACGGAAGCAGGAAGAAGCAGTTGGGGTTAAGCCATGTCCTACTAGGGTTTCAGCTCAGCTCAAAAAAGGCTCTGCCTCTCGGCGGCTCTCCACACCACCCTCTGCTGCTAGCCCCTGCCTGGCTCCAGACAGCACCACCTCTGCCCAGACCTTTGCAACAGCCTCCTCACTAGTCTCATTCCCCCAACCCCTCTCTCTGCTGGCCCATCCTCCACCATGCTGTTATGCATCTTTATAACAATAAACATGAACTATGTTAATGAAAATCTGCTAATGAATTTCCACTTCCTACAGAATAAATCCTAACATTTTTGTGCTTGGCTTAGAAGAAAGGCCTTCCTAATCTAGAACTAACCCTGACTCTCAGCCTCATTTCAGTTTATGTAGCCAAAGTATACTACAGTCCCCACCAAATCCCTCACCCTTATCTCAGGCACATCATTTTTAAAAACAAACTTTCACTTTAGAATAAATTTAGATTTACAGAAAAGTTGTAGAGATTATGCAAATTATGTCCATATACCTCACAACCAGTTTCCCCCGTTGTTAAGATGTTACATTAGTGTGATATAGTCATGGCAACTAACACATCTTTAGCCCAATATTGGCAGCTTTTGCAGAGCTGCAATAGAAATGATGCCCAGGGTCTTCTACTCTGGGCCTATATCTGTGAGCCAGGTGGGGGATTGGGATTCTCACTCTGTTCTCTGGAGTCACATCTGTCTTCATAAGCTGTCTAGAAACTCGGGCTCCTGGGTTGGACCCTGTCTTGCTCACTCTTGTCTCAGGGTCTCCAACCTTGCCTCAAACACCAGGTTTTCCTCTCTAAGAGCAACTTCTATAACTGGTCTAGAAAATGGGAAATTGGAAGCATGAAATTAGCAGATGTCTATGAGTCAGTAGACCTAGGTTCTAGCTGTTCTTACCGCTTACTTGAGTGACAACACAGTGCTTGAAATGTAGGAGGCAGTCAACAAATATTTGTTCAATAAATTAAAGTTCACTGAGATTCCATTTTCTAATCTGCAAAGTGGAATAAAAATATCTCTTCTGCCTACCAGTGAAAGGATGTTCAAAAGAGAAAATAATCCTGAAATAATCTATTATAAAATATCTTAATTAAGAATCGCAAAAATAAAGAATCAGGATATGAAACTGTGTGTACAATACAACCTTAATTATTTTTAAGCAGTGGTAAATAGGGGAGGAGATACATCAAAATGTGGTACATGGGTATATGTATTACAAATAGGCAGTGGAATTATAAATAGTCACTGTTACCTTCTCTAAGCTCTTCATTTTTTTAACAGGTTTTTCGCTACTTTAATAGGAAGGAAATAGGATTTTGATAAAAATAACTAGCACAGATGATTAAGCAATATCCCATCACATGTCTTTATATGACTGAAAACTGAATGTTGGGGAAATGATCGGAGTGAAATTATCTGTCAGTATGTCAAGGCCAATCTGAGAGTCAGACACCATTAAACCAGTGCTCTGGCTCCAAGGAACTTTGGCTTGGGAGTGGCTCATCCCCTAGATGCGGCATGCTGCTGGTTTTACTAACCCCATAGCAGCTCCTGTGCTGAGACCCTCAGAGGTGGCGCGGGGCTCCACAAACCTGCAGGGTGGGAAGACGGGAAGTGGCCACAGCCGAGGCACAGATCCACGAAGATAAGCAATTTTTCTCCACTAACAAAGAGGAACAGCACCAACTCATCTCACCTAATATCCAGACAACCTGAATGCCAGAAGGCGCTTTAAATCAAAGTGGAACTTCATGAGAGGAAAAATAAAATTCCTCGAAACCTGTTATCATCCTCATCTTTTTGTCTAGAAGTGTTTCGAACCTAAAAGTTTTGTTGTTTGTTTGTCTTATTTTGTTTCAATACAGACTTCTCTCTCCCTGGCCTTTAGGCATCCTGTTCCTTGACAAAGAAAGAAAAAATACTTCGAAGAGAAACCACAATTCTGCCTTAGAAACACATCAAAGTGCAACTGTGGTCTGGGATCCAGGACGGTAGGTGTTGGGCAGGAAGGTTTATTATTCTCTCACGTCGGGCTGAGGCCGGTGCTCCAGGCAGAGCGAATCTTCCTATTTCCATGAAGCAGTGTGCTCTTGCCCCAATCCCAAGGCCAGAGCGGGAAACTTTCACCATTTCCAGGCGAGACCATCCCTCTGAGCTCCTGATACATAAGACCAGAACACAGAAACACGCAGTCCAAATGAAAGATTCCAGTGTAATTTTTTTTTTTAAGTAAAATGACGCCTTTAAACGGATTCCCAGCCTTGCAGCCAGCGAGGGTTAGGACAGGCTGCCTGCACCCCACTCTGAGGGCGCCCGGAGCCCCGCGCCCCGTCCAGCACGCTGGAAAACGTTTCAGTCAATAAAAGCCAAATGAGGCTGATAGGCTTGATAAATGGGAAGCCGGAAAAACCTTTTACCCAAAGAAGTCCTGACACTTAGTCGTACGGCTGCAGACCATTTCATTTGTACATGAGTGTGTCTACTCTCACTTCCTCTTGTATTTTGCAGACGGAATATGTTTTATGGGATCGATGAATTTATGGCCACAGACACCCACTTTTGACAGCTGACCTGTCAAGATCAGTGCCTGAAAAACTAATTTCCAGCACTATTAAACAAAACAAGTACTGCTGCTATTCGATAAGACAGCTATGGTTTTCATTCATCGCCGAGATCTGCTCTACCCAGACCAGAAATGTGGATAGAGCCAGAGGTTACAGCACAATCATCACTTGAACGGAGATATATGGTCTCAAAATCTGATTATGACAAACAACTGTTCAAAAGATCAGCCAGTTGGAGAATATATTTCATAAACCACTGGTCTCCGGAAAATGTATTTCCTGAGTCAATCGGGGTATTCTCCATGTTAGTGTTTCTGACTTGTAAGATGTGGGGATTTGGGACTTTGTGGCCCTGTTCTTAATAAACACAGGGCTATTAACCCTAATTGGGACAGGCCTCCTTTGGAAGATTGGACTTTGTGATATGCAACCCAGTTATAGAAGTGTCTTAAGATGTCATCTCTTTTCATGGGGAGGGAGGAAGGAAAGAGGAGGAAATCCAATGGCTTTATAGCCCAGACACAGAACATGACCAATTTCATACAGAGAGCCTTGTCCATTCCCGGGGAGGCAAGGAAGGGGGAGGAGTGAGAGAATAAGGGAGAGAAGGAAGAGAAGAAAGAAGAACTTAACCCCAAATCTCATATTTAACAATATCCAACAAGACAATAGATCGATAGCCTATACTGTCACACTTTCACGGCTAAGTGAGGAATATTTTGTTGGTAAGCTTGTCTCAGGAGAGTACTGGAAACAAGAGGTGAAGATTTTATGACCATGTTTATCCAACCTCACAATCACAGCTGAAGCCCCATGAGAGCTGTCCCCTTATCAGCTAGGGACTGCCATCCACTGAGTGCGATGGCCTGGGCTTCAGGAATGATAACCATAGTGGGTTTATCCTCATGTCAGTGCCATGGACTTTTCTAAAACAATACATCTTCTGTTAGTTTTTTTCCCCCTTTATCTATTTGTACTGGCTTAATGTACGTTTCAAAGGATAACAGCCGTGGGTGGGGGTGGGGTGTAGGGAAACCCACTTTCCTGAATCAGCTTGAATTGCACATTCGGCCAGCACTGATTTTAGAGAGTTGATTACAAGTCTTAAGCTCTGGCTAAATGCAGGAACAACATGGTTAGACACAAGCACAGCATCTCAGAAGGAGAGTGTAGAATCTGAAGGTAGAATATCATTATCTTATAATATTATCTGAGGGTAGAATATTATCAGTGGCCAGGGTTCCTGAGGTACGGTATAATGGTGCAGTTCATTTGGGAATTCCAGCACATCAGGGTCACTAAGGCTGGGCCTCTGGGGACATGGACCGCAGCAGCTGGAGGTCAGTATCAGGGTCATGCACCTACCAAGGAAGGGGCCAGGACCTCTCCCGAAGCTCCCAGACACGCCGTACAGGAAGCGGTGGTTCTCACTCTGAGACGGGAGAGATGAAAGTCTCATCTCAGCCAGGACCAGCTGCACAGGGAGTTGAGCCTTTGCTGAAAGTTGTATTATCTTAAAACAAGCCTCACAAGAACTTGCACTAAATGTCCAGAGGATAGAGCTGGAAGAAACTAGAAGAAGAGTAAAATAGGCAGGAGGGCTATCACACATAGGGCTTATGAAAAACCTTTGGCAAGGATGAGAAAAAGATACTTCCCCAGTGGTGTCGGAGAGAAAAATAATGAAAATTGGCAGAAATGCCTTTGGCCCTGGCAACAGATCATTCGTGATGGAGGCAGTGAAAATGGCCACACCTAGTCTCTGCTACTGAAACTCCAGGGCGGGAGGGGCTTGCTGGGCTCACAGAGGGCCAGAAGATGGACCAGCTCTGATACTGCCAGCCGCAGAGTCTGTCTGTCACACTAAGAGCGAGGATGGGGACAGCTCCACTTCTGCTTAAGATAAGTAAAGCAGAAAGAGGATGTTGCTCCCATTGTAACAAGAACAATAAAAGCCAGATAATCAGCAAAACCATAAATGGTTTTTTAAAATTTAGCCTATAAGAAACCTGCGGTCCTAAGACCACCTGGTGAACTGAATTTCACAAGGTAGGAAGTCTCTCCAAGGACAGGACATAGCTTCTATGGCACAGCATGGGATGAAAGAGCTGGCAGTCACAAAAGTAGGTAAGAAGGAAAAACTCCTGAAATTTAACCATCTTAAAGGCCGAGCGTGTGCCAGCAGGAGAGTAAAGCCTGGGGAGCATCAGACTCAAGGGAGGTCACACCCAGTCGTCAGCTCTCCTCCTCCAAATCTGTGCTGGGGGAGTGGGAGAAAGAGAAACATAACAGCAATGAAGTGACCAGACAATGTCAAACATATGTATGTCCAATACAGGACTTATATCAGGTACATGTGAAGAAAACTCACAACTCGATTATAAGAAAAACAATTTTTAAAAATAGAGAACTGACTTATTTTTTCCAAAAAAGACATGTGAAAGGCCAATATGCACATGAAAATATATATGTTCCACATCATGAATCATTAGGGAAATGCAAAATAAGATCACAAGGAGGTATTATACCACTGAACCTCACTAGGATGGCTAAAACTCAAAGACTGACACTACTAAGTGTTGTTGAGGGTCTGGAAGGCAAAATGTGCAGCCACACTGGGAGAACGCTGGGCAATTTCTTATAAAGGTAAACATATACCTGCCACACGACCAGCAATTCCACTCCTAGGCAGTTACGTGAGGCAAATATAAACTATGTCCCTACAAAGATCTGTATGTGAATGTTCACAGAAGCTTTCTTCATAAAGGCCAAAAATAGTAACTCTCCAAGTGTAGATCATCTGGTGAATAGATAAACAAAGCATGGTATATTTATACAAAAGAATACTATTCAGCAAGAAAAAGCAACAAACTATTAGCACATGCGACAACACGGACGATCTCAAAAGCATTGTGCCGAGTGAATGAGGCCAGATACAAGAGACCACACACTCTGTGGTTCTATGGATAAGGCCTTCTCACAAAAGCAATGGTTTAAAACCACTGAAAATAGATCAGTGGCTGCCTAGAGGTGGCACTGGAGGAGAGGATTGAATGCAAAGACAAAGCAGGGGGTTTGGGGGATAATAAGAATGTTCTATATTTTGAGTGTTCTGTATACATACTACCGTATACATTTGTCAGAGATGATCAAATACTGTACACCTCAAATGGATGGATTTACTATACATAACTGCAGCTAAATAAACTTGATACGTATATAATAATTTTGAAAATGATAGAGCCATGTGCTGGGGTGGTGGGTAGTGGTATTAACATGTCATATGACCCAACTATGACCCTCTGGCAAGGATGATTAAGACCCCCAAAATAACCTTAAGACCGACATTGGTACCCTCAGGTAATCGTACTTTAACTACCTGAAGCTCATGGTATCAAATGGCCAAGAAATTACCTAACAATCTTAAAGAACTGGATGCATCTTCATAAGGTTTTAAGAAGAACTTAAGTGCAGTTTTACCTGCAAATAGTTCCATGGTGTGTGGAAAAAAAAATAGATTACATAACATTATATATGGTATAATCCAAAATTTTAACGCTTATGTCTTTGTGAGATGGCGCATGTGTATGCCTAAGACACAAAAGTGGCTGTTTCTGGAATCGAGTAGAGCAATGGGATCACAGGGAATGTTCATTTATTGCATGATACTAACCTGTAATGTTTGAATTGTTTTACAGATAGGAAGCATGGCTTTTATAATCAGAAGAAAAACAATGGAGCAGTTTTCATTTTGAAACTGCATTACAATCTAGCTTATGACTGTAATGTTGATTTTGTGTCACTCTTTAATTGTTTTAAGTGTATTGGTTTTGTCTCTCTAAATAAACTGCAAGTTCTAGCAAAGGCAGTTTTGGCAGTAGAACAAACCCGGCCGGAATTCTATTTCTTCCACTAGTGAGCGAGGGGGCCTCTGGAAAATTACTTGAACTGGTCATATTTTTCCTCCAGGCTCATTTCTTGATTTGTATGTTTCACTAAATACTAGTTATTGTTATTAACAATACATTTTTTTCCCTCAGGTCTCTACTATGCTGAGGCCCATACTAACAGCTTAAGAAATTCTTGTTAGATTGAACTGACTAGAATTAATGGCACTACATACACTATGCATCAGTCTGAAATCTGACAAGACACTTGCAACAGCCAGTTCTATGAGTTCTATGAGTTCTTACATTGCAAAATGTGTCAGGTCTCTTCCATTATACTCTCTTCGAACTTTGGGCCATCTCCTCTCCCTGGAACAGCCTCCTCTTCCCTTGTTCTCTGACTCCTGGTCCTCCTTTGATTATCATTCTAGAGGTCTTTCCTTGCACCTCCAAGAGCAAATATCTCCCTTTGAAAGCCCACAATGCCCTAACCATAGCCCCATGGAAAAGCTTTTCACAACATATTAAGATTATTTTTCTATCTATTCACAAATAAAGTATATCTCTGTAAAGGAAAGACTATCTCTTCTTCATTTTTATTCACTCAATACAATCTTATTAGAAAGATTTATAAAACTGATCAAACCCTGGCCACCTCCTCATTAACTGGCTGGAATTTCATGCTTTTCTCAAATTCTAGATCCCAGGTTATGCCTCATATCTGAAGCTATGCAAAAGGCTTTCTCACTTGACATTTATTTACAGTGGTTGAAAGTTCCTTGGGGAGATTTTCTCTTTGCATGATTTTGTGTTGAAAACTCACATTAAGACTTCTAGTTGTGGAAAAGTGTTAGCAAAATAGGTGATTTTTAAAATCCCACTTTATATAAGTCTTTACCTAAAGGTCCTGGTGAGTGTGTGGTCTGTGGACCTGGAACATCGTATCTCGGATCCATCCCACATCTACCAAAGCAGGGTCTGCATTTTAACAAGATGCCCAGGGGATGCACAGGCACAGCTAAGTCTGAGAAGCACAGTTTCTAGATCATACCATTATGTCTTACCTAGGAGTTTTATTAGCTGCCTTACCTATCTCTTGGTTTCTCTCCTATTCACCAGCTTTCTAATCCCTATCCCCAGCAGCCCATTTTCTTTCTAGCTTTTTATTTTTCTATATTTTTAAGAAAATTGCTTTATTTCTCACTCCTTAGAATTCTCAACTGGCTTTCTATTGCACTTGTATTATCCTTTCCATGGCCTGTAAGTCTCACCCAGTCTGCCCTTCAAACTCGTCATACTCATCACACTTTCCACCTTGCTCATGACATCCCACCAACACTGGCCACCTTTCACTCTCTCTCAAGCCAAGGTCCCTCCTGCACAGGAACTCTGTGCATACTCTTCACTTTCCTGATAAGTCACATTTCTACCATTCATATCCCACGCTTGGCTCCTCCTGATCTGGTGCGTCTTGCCTGATGAGTTTTACTCTTGATAAAGCCCTCCCAGGTTACTCTTAAGTTTTAATAGTCTCAAACACAGGACTTTGCTATGTTCTTAATAGCTCTCAAATACTGTAATTGTGAACAGCACCTTCCATGACAGGATCCTGCCTGTTTTGTTCGCCATCATAATCACCTGACACAATTTCTGGCCTATAGCATTCACTTAATGAATATTTGTTGAATAAGCAAATAAATTAAAGGATTATTCCAAAGATCAGCAAACTCTTCTGTAAAGGACTAGACAGTGAATATTTTAGGCATCTCAGGCCATATAATCGCTGTGGTCAACTACTCAATGGGGACAGCTGGGTTCTAATACACTTTTCTTACAGATTAAGTGGCAGGCTGGATCAAGCCCAAGAGTCATAGTTTGCTGATCCATGAATGTCAATACCTTCATTTCTATTATTCCCTCTGCCTAGAATATTCTCCATACAATTGCACTTTCCAAAGCACTACCCTTCTTTCAAAGTTTAATTTGTCATTTTTAAAAATTGTTTAATTGCCATGTTTTCAGGAAACCCCATTTTACCTCTCCAAACAGAAGTGACAGATCCTCCTGCATCTTCAAGGCGTTATGCTTACCCTTTCTCAGGGCACCGAGCACATTCACATTTCCCTGACAGTTCCTGTAGCAGACTGTATTTCCTAAAGATGGTTGTGACAATATTCCCCATCCCACATGCTCTTCTATAATGTGATGCCTCTGCCTCCTAGCAGGAAGTGAAGTCTAACTCCCTTCCCTTTAAATCTGGCCTAAATCTGATGCTGCATGTCTTTCAGGCTAGGTCAGAAAAGGCCATGATGCTTCTACCTGGTTCTCTTGGGATGCTTACCCTAGGACAAAGCTTTTCAACCTAGACACCATTGACATTTGGGGCCAGATAATTATTTGAGGGTAAGGGGAATGTTCTGTGAATTGTAGGATTTTGAGCAGCATCCCTGACCTCTGCCAACTAGATGCCAGTAGCACAATCACCACCCCCACCAGTGTGACAACCAAAAATATCTCCAGACATTGCCAAAAATCCTCTGAAGGGGAGAATTACACAGCCTACCCACACCACCACTCGTTGAGAACCACTCATCTATGACAATCTAGCTGCCATGCAAAAGGTACAACCACACTGAGACCACGATGCTGGAGAGACCACCATGTTGGAGAGACTACATGTGGATACTCCTGTCATTAGTACTATATGAGTCCAGCCTTCCCAGCACCTCTGCCAAAGCACTAGACAAGTGAGTGAAGCTACCTTAGAACCTTAAGACCCGTGCTTTAGCCAGTGGAGTGTCAATGAGTGACCTCAGCTAACATCAGAATAATCACCAAGACAAGCCTGACCAAATTTCTGACACATAGCATCCATGAGATATAATAGAATTGTTGTTTATTATACTAAAGGTTGGATCATTTGTTATGCAGTAATAGAAACTTGAATGGAATTTGCTATCTGGAAATACGAAGTTACATATAAAAAAAATTATGTGGGATTAGCTTTGGGGCTGTGTAAGGGAGGAAGCTAGAAGAACCTTAAGGAGACTTTGGTGAAAGTAGAACTCAAGAAAACTTACTGTAAGAGTTTAGTGGGAAATATAGAAGCTAGAAAAAAAGCTGTCTTTGTTATATAGTGGCAGAAAATTTAGGAAAATTTTCAACCTGCAGTAATATGGGAAGTAGACAATCTCATAATAAACTGATGAATCTAACTAAAAAGATGTATCTGAAGGTGAATCTAACCAAGCAGAATTTTGGAGAGTCCTTTGGTTTCTCTTAGCCGTAAATGACAACGCATGCATGGATGCACAGATAGTTCATAAATTAACGGAAGAAGGAATTCTGCTTTCAAGCGGAGTTCAGAGAAAATAAATAGAAGCCAGGATTTGTTGGATTCAAACATAAAGCTATTTCTCATCCTCAGTCTCTTCAAGCAGAAAAATTCCAAAATAAGAGAGGTGCTCAGTGCAAAGATCAACTCCTGCAGACTACTCAGAAAACACAGACCCATGAAATGAAGAATATGAGTATAAAACTCTTTCTTAAGACCTCATAAATATTTAATGTTGTACCTTGGAGACCTTTCAGAAAGACAAATGGCTTCCCACAATCTTAAAAGTGACTATCACAGACCCTATCTGTTAGACAATAGAACTTCCAAGAATCTGCACAGCCTATTTGAGAATGCAAGGTAAACAAGACCCTGTCTCAAAGAAATGTGTAGTTGTGGCTTTCATCTCATGTGGTCAAAAAACAAAAGCTTAATTTAAAAACCCACACAGTTTTTAAAGGAAATGTAGTGGCCAAAGCACAGCCAGGTTACACTAAATGGTTCAGAGACAATGAGGAATGAAAGAGACTTTTAGATCCCTAAACTTCTATGGGGAGAAAGCAGATGGGAAAAGCATTCAGCAACAGTCTCCTTTTCTTTTCATGGAAAAGTAAGGATGACTTAGAAGGAATCAAGAGCTCAAGGGTGGACTCAAGAAACAGAGTCATTGCCCGGAAGCAGTAACAGGTCCTAATCCAGGAGTTAATGACCTCGGTTCAGCTGGATATGAGAATTGCTATAGACTAGTGATCAACATGTGCTTCTCAGCTCCTCCCTCCTTATGGGTGGGGATAGTTACAGCAGTTATCCTATTGCTGACTTACCTTTGCATACTGAATACAGGAGAATCATATAACTTGTCCTTTTAGACTGGGGTCTTCGGATTGAGAACTGTATGTGGGGAGATGTATCAAAGAATCTGTATTCAAGGAGCTTCATTTGTACCTCAACCTGACTTAGATGAAAAGATGGCAGATTTTGAGTCGATGCCATAGTGGAATGAGACTTGAGGGTTCTTGAGGGAGGAAGGAAGATTAGTTTTCATTCGAGAGGTGTGTGAATCATGGTGGCCACAAGAAGCAGTATTGCAGATGGTATCTTCCAAGAGTAGCAACAACATCATCTACCTCACGTGCTCTTCTAGACTGTGACCTTGTTACTCCTCCATCAACACACAGCGTCTACCCCCTCCACTCCTCTTTGATCCTTGAGTGGTTTTACTTGTAATTTATAAATTGTGGTGGAAGTGACACTTTGTGACTTCAGAGGCTATATTCCAAATAACCGTGCAATGTCCACTTGGTTCTCTTGTCACCTTTGCTCTGGGGGAAGCCAGCTACCACGCAAGAGATTCAATAGGCTGAGACCACCGTGATGAAGACCTTCCCTAAAGAAACATCCAACCACAATCAGGCTTTGCGTAAATAATAAATAAATCTTTATTGTATTAAGCCCCTGAAAATAATATAGTCTAGACTATCTTGGCCATAATCCATCTCTCACATAGGAGGAAGAGTGACATTTCAGAACCATAAATCATTTCATATCACTCCTTCACTTAAAACTGCCATCCATTTAAAATAAGATGCAAATTCCCAAGCATGACCTACAACATTCTACATGATCTGACCTCTGCCTAGAGGACATCCTACCACTTCCTCCTAGTTATCTAAGGCGGCCACACTGGCCCTCTTTCTCTTCTTCTGATATCTCAGAACTATTCCCAGTTTAGAGCTTTTGTACATGCTCTTCTTCTAGAAACATTTTTAACCCACGACTACTCTTAGTTGGCTTCTTCCATCAGTCAGTCTTCATTTTCTTCAAAGGGACATTTAATTGCTAAAATTTTTATAGATTTATTATCTCTCTCCCCCCACTGGAATATAAGCTGTATGAGGACAGAGTACTTTTTGACCCAGTACCCTTATAACTTAGTAAAATTCCTGGCCCAGAGCAGGCACTCCATAAAAGCTGACCATGATGGTTACCATTACCACAAATAATAAAGATGCATATACCTGTTTTTACAGCTAGCTGAATCCCAGCATAAGCATCTATCCTTGGACAGGTGACTGAGGTCTGGAAGAACCCTAAAATAAGATCCTGTGGAGTTCTCTCTCAACCAAAATTCAGAAAAGATTCAGTTATGCTCAGAATCACAAGACTTTCCTGACACATTATCAGGTAAGAATTTGGGCATCCAATCATCAGCTACGATTAGTTGAAAGGTGTGCTACTCTTGATTTAAGAACAAGGCTTTTGTCCCAGCCTCACAGGCAGAACAACTTGTTTGCAACATAAAACATGTAGAAACACTGAAAGAAAGGAAACCAGAACAAATACATCCACAAAGGAGACTATGCAATTGCCTAACAAGCAAGGACATATGTTCAATCTAAATGACATAGAAAAGGCAAGTTGTAGTGATACACTATTTCTTGCTTATAAAAATTTTTTAAAATGAAATAACTAGTGATAACACTGCGAAATGAGCACAATATTAATACAGGGCAAACTGATACTCTGCAGAGGGCAACTTAACAGCATGCACCAAGAGCATAACAAATATACTTCTTATTAATTAATTAATTAGTTGATTTTTATTTTTTAGAGATGGAGTCTCACTATGTTGCCCAGGCTCATCTCTAAATTCTGGCCTCAAGTGATCCTCCTGCCTAAACCTCCTGAGTAGCTGGAACTACAGGCAGGCACCACCAGGCCTAGTTCAAATATACCTCCTGACCAGTAATTCTAAGGAACTTTGCTAGGGAAGAACGTCTGTGTGTTAACAGCAAAAACAAAACTTACACACAAAGGGGATCATTAGAAAACTAAACATAGCGGCAAAAACAAAAAAGGAAAATCACCTGAAATCTAATTATATAAGAAATGTTAAGTAGTTGTGATCCACCTTCTGGATATAACATTAGGCAGAATTATTAGAGATTGTATTAACATTAGAAAATGTCATGACCCTTAATGTTGAGCAGTAGTAGCAATGTTGGGTAGACTCTTTTAACTGTTGAAGAAATGTTTAGTTGGTGGAAATAGAACGTGTTGTGTTGGCAAGTTGAGGGGAGGCCCGGGAAGGAAAGGACAGGAGCTGCAGAGAGAGATTCTGGATGTTTACGTTCTTGCAATCTCAGGAGAGAGGAGAGCCAAGAGTGTATGAGAATCTAACCAAGTGGAGCGGAAAGTCTGGCTGAGTCTGAATTGCAAAGGCATCTCTTCTGTTGCCCTGGTTACAGGCCCCCTTCTCTTGGTAATGATATTATAAATGAGACAAGTCACATGCAAACAAAGAAAGCAGAGCTTAGGATAGAGCCAGGTTGGCTCTGAGAAGCTCTGCCTTGGGGGCGGGTCTGAGGAAGAGTTTGGGAAGTGTCTGTGCAGGAGATGAAGGTGACCTTAGGAAGAGTATCACATTCAAAATAAGGATAGAGGGCTGCTGCAAGCTCGAGAACATCAGATCTGCTGTCATCCCACTGAGATGGTCCCCATGGCACCACTGAGGCCACAGGGCTTTGCCTGTTCAGTCTGGCCCCTTTTGTTACACAGAAGAGGAAACCCCAGGACCAAAAATTTATACAGCTCGATCTCTTTAGTGGCTTTGGGGGTAAATATAGGTAAAAGGTAGGGAATTGAGATTACATAATTAAAAAAAAATAAAACAAAAAGATAAATATATATTCTTATTACAACCATATGCATATTTAATATTATATATTTATTATATATGTCATATGGGGATATATAATACACAGATAAATGGATAAATCCAAAAGTTAATAATAATTTAGGTAACAAATTCATTGCTGAATTTTTTCTTTAGAATTAAATGCATTTTTTAAAATTTCTATAATGAGCTTGACTTGCTTTCATAATGAGAAAAATAAAGTCTAATTTTAAATAAAGTATGCTATCAAATACTCATACGCAAGCCCACGGTGCGGACTCACACTGCCAAGTCAGTGACCAGCTGAAAGTAATCGCCCACGTCTGTGTTAGTCGCCTGCTCTGACGGCCAGGACAGAGCCACGTCCGCCTTCCCCAGATGGTTTTCCTTCAATCCACATTCTTTAATGAAGCTTGGAATAGACAAACTATAGAAAGAGTCGATGTGCCTCTTGAGTGTGTCTTTATGATCCTTGTAATTGGTACAAGACCAAAGCACACACAGTGCCAGCCCTCGGGCCCTTTATGAGTTAGAACTGGTGGGACACACATCCCTGGCGCTGAGCTCACACCCTTGGAGACACACACTCCAACTGCACGGAGCCCGGCAATCTTGACCTGCCCTTGCAGGGTAAATGTTGAGACGTGACTGACCACCTTTGGGGCTTGGAAGGCCTTGGAGGGGATTGCACGCTGTGGCCTGCTCCTTTCCTGAACACCACCCCTGCGAGAAAACGCCGCACCTCTCACCAATACACGGATGCTTATTTACAAATGATATACACGCATATACTAACATACTGTATATATTATAAAATATATACAGAAGATATTTTTACAAGTGGAGATGCAGATAAAATAAGTTATTCATATTGTCATTAATGAATATTTTAAGGCCCAGCAGTACATACTTAACACAAGGTTCATTATTGACCACTACAAATTTCATTTGCTATTTTAAATAGTTTTATTGATAACCAACGTCCTATATTGTCACTGTTTTTACCTCGTGACATGGCTGACGAGGAGCTGAGACTGAGGCCCGAGAAACGCGCACTCACCTCCATTCCCACGCGGTTAGCGGTGTTTGCCTTCCTGGGATCATCCTCACTCTGCCCGTTACTCACAGGTAACCAT
>VSMD01134390.1:0-63930 GCA_008750895.1 Mirza zaza
ACTCCATGTGCCTGGCTTCAAGCAGACACCTAAGTCACCCAGGAGGGGCTTTAACTTAATTTAAAATACATTCAGGGCAGCCAGGTGCGGTGGCTCACGCCTGTAATCCTAGCTCTCTGGGAGGCCGAGGTGGGAGGATCGTTTGAGCTCAGGAGTTCGAGACCAGCCTGAGCAAGAGCGAGACCCCATCTCTACTATAAATAGAAAGAAACTAATTGGCCAACTAATATATATAGAAAAAATTAGCCAGGCATGGTGGCACATGCCTGTAGTCCCAGCTACTTGGGAGGCTGAGGCAGCAGGATTGCTTGAGCCCAGGAGTTTGAGGTTGCTGTGAGCTAGGCTGACGCCACGGCACTCACTCTAGCCTGGGCAATAAAGTGAGACTCTGTCTCAAAAAAAAAAAAATACATTCAGGGCACAAAATCCAAGGCTTTCCTCTGACCTTTCCCATTGTCTCCTGCTACCATCAGGAAGTTATTTATGATTTTTAAAGATGTTATATTGTGCTTAATACCATTTTCTTTTATTCCAGCTTTCCCAGACTTGAGATCAGTTTATTAGCTAATCTGTTCTTACCCTCCTTTGAGTGGAGTAATTCTACTTTCTCAAACCTATTCTCCAAAGTTAAAAACCATTTCTTCTATGAATACATTATCCAATATTTGTTTAGATTGACCTTATACCTCAGGGGACAGAGAAGTCACTAATTGATATGTAACTCATTTCACCTTTGGACAACTGATTGTTTTTATTTTAAGCTCAAACTGTTTCTTTCTGTGGCTTCCTACCCAAAGTCCTATCACCTTGGAAGCCACAGAACAAATCTAATTCCTCTTCCACATGGCATTTTCACATGGCTCTCATGTGGAGCCCAGACACGGTTGTAAAACGGCAGAGAAGTGGTCTGACCAGCTCAGAATAGAGCAGAATGATCACCCAAGCACTTTGGAAATCAGAGTGCCAACATGTATTTTTGGAGTCATTTTCTGAATCAAGAAAATCTGGAATTAGTCACTGTTCTTTTATAAGTCCCTGGGTACCACGCTTCAATCTTATCCTACAGATTAAGAGGAGTGTGCGTGCACATGTAATGTATATATGCACATCCGCTCCCAGGAGCATACACCCACCACTTCTCCCAACTTCCGGTGGGAGGATGAAGAATCCACCCAGTTTTCACTCCAACTCACTTATTCTGCAATTCTGGGTGTGTATATGAATGTCTCCAGGCCAGATGCAAAACCACAGGCCTTAGAGATTCTCTTATCTAGACACAAGAATGGTGTTTAGATTTTTAAACGGTTGGGAAAAAAAATCCATGTGAGAATGATATGAAATCCACATTTCAGAGACCGTAAATAAAGTTTTATTGGGAACACGGCCATGCTTATTCCTTCTTAAATTGTTCGTGGCCACTTCCACTGTAAAAAGCAGTGTTGAATAGCTCTGACGGAGACAGCTTGGCCCACAAAGTCTGCAATATTGATTATCTGGCCCTTAACAGGAACAGTTTGCCCACTTCTGGTCTAAATGTATGACCTTAAAAATATCTTTTCTTTGAGGCTGCTTCTCCTTTGTTGAGTCAGGGAGAAGAGTATGTCTGTGTCCCAACCATTGGGGAAAAGGGCTACAGGCTTGCTCCTGCCAGCAGAGAAATTTGTAGGTCCAAGAAAGAGAGGAAGGAGGTTGTTGATTTTTTTTTCCTAGATAGGATAATGAAAGCTCTTATTCCTTCATTCTTTCCTTCAAGTGATGGTATTGAAGTTGCTTAAATGCTTAAAGAGGTCACCAGCCCAGCTGATTCTCCACTCACCACCCGCCCCCAGCCCTTATGGAGTACTGGCTTCAAGGCCTTGACCTTATCTCTCTGCTGCCACAGGCAGCTCCCGAAAAACTTTCGTTTCCCTTACCCTTCTTTCATGCCCAGCTTTGTCCATCTTGGTCCTAAACTTCTCTAACCTGGGGAGTACAACCCCAGGCAAAGGCTACACATAGACCAGCATTCCGGGTTGCTAGCTGCGGGAGAGGCGGAGGCTGAGGAGCGAGGTGGTCTCTGCACAGCAGAGTTTGCCAGCAAGTGTCAGGGAAGAGGCAAAGATGGCTTTCCCCAGCCCTGGCTGAGCTCTTGGCTGAGGCCTCAGGGAGAAAGCAAGCTCCCCCATCCTCCCCCACCCCTCCACTTCCTAAATCAAGCAAATAACTAACAATGCAAGGAGGTGTGGGGGAGTAAGGCTCAGCCACTGGGTATCTATTTTCTCAAAACCACATGGCAAATCTCTGAGCCAAATGCCGGCTAAGCCAAAGAATAAACAAATCCCTTTATTTCCCTGAGATGGGAGCTATCAACTTCCCCTCTCGTCCTCTACTTCTGCTGGCCAGAGTCATCTGTCCCGTGACCCTCTCTCCCAGTGGGAGAAGCAGGGTCTGTCCGAATCTTCCTGACCACTGCTCTGGTCGGCTTGTACCCAGCAGGGACATCACCGAGCAAAGCTGGTGGGTGGGGAACAGGAGCACATGGCCTGTCCACACCTCCCCCAGAAGCTCTCGGTCAGCTCTTCATGACGCACTGCACTGCTAATTCAATCTTCAGCTCGTCTTTCTCCAAGGAGGGCCCTGAATAAGTCTGCTGGTCAAGGAGACTGCATCAGCCCTAACCCAGCCCCCCTCCCACCCCAGGGCAGCCCCTCAGTGATCCAGAGCTCAACTCAAACAGTGCTACTGTAGGAAGGAGGAGAAGAGAAAGGGCTAAGGAGGGAAAAGGTGGCATCTCTGCAGCATGATGTCACGCTGGCTGCTTTCAGATTCCCCAAACAGAGAACAGAAGCAAACAACATGGACTCCGGATTTATTCTGCCTTGAAAGGTCTGTGTTCTTGGCACCTCTGAGCAGCCTGCACCAGCTGGGAAAAGCACACAACCAGACAGACAGGTCCTCGATACAGCCCCCCCGGGGCCCCAACCTGCCTCCAGGACAGAGCTATGCCCCCCTTCCAAAACATCCCACGAGGAAACAAAGATAGACTGACACAAACACACACACGAGCGTCAGCACGAGTGAGCACTAACCTGGAAGCCATTAGGAACGGTAGCAGAGTGCAGTGCAGAGAGGAACTCATTCATTCATGCATTGGGCAGAGGGGGGCAGGGGCGGGGAGTGGGGGCCCTGCAGAGGTTGGAGGACACTCACCTCCATGACCATCCCAGAGCCCTGTGCTAATGGGGAGGGGGCTGGGGCCAGGGCTCTCATAAGCTGGGGGTGCTTCCTTGCTCTGCTGTTTTGCACGGCTCTGGAATTTTAAGCATGACTCCCCTTTATTTTCTCTCCCCCACCTCCCTCTGCGGCGGCTGCTGTTTGGTGTGGTCGTGCAGCCTTACAGGAACCCTCGCTCTGTTCCCTTTCTCTCTCTCCCTCTGACTCCCTCACAGACAGCTGTTCTGAGCCGAGGCACGCACGCGCACAGGGCGCAGACACACTCAGACACGCACCCCTCATGCGCGCAGACACACGCACACGCGCACACGCCGCCGCCCGCCCGCCGCTTTACATAATGCAACTCTTTGGTGCAGTCGGCTTGCCAGCCTTCAATTATTCATGCCAGCTCGGAGGACAGCGCCGCCGCCGGGGCTGCGGGCGTTATTTCCTCCTCATCCCCAAATCTGACAAAACACAAGATGATGCTCCCCGGAGACTCTGCTCCCTTCGCTGCCACCAATTATCTCCCAGGTGTTGCCCATTAGGTCGACCTGTATCAAGGAGGTGACGCTAAATAAAAACACAGGCGCCTGGCTCTAAATAGAGCCGTGCATCCTTCAAAGGCTGACAGCTGCTCTCCCTGCCGGAGCCCTGGGAATGGAGCCCTGGGAATGCGGGAAAGGAGGAAGGCGGCAGTGGAGACCTCACGCTGCCAGAGAAAATGGCTGAGGGCCTCTTCAGGGTGGCACCCCCCAGACTTCCCAGGCAGCAGACCATGATGCTTGCTTCTTGAGCAGGTCGGACTCTTACAGGAGAATAACCCTCCAGGAAAGAGCACTTATGTCCATGACAAAGCAGGGTTGTCTCCACTTTCAAATTCTAAGCTTCGCCTCTTCAAAATGTTTTTTCCCTGTCCATTCACTAAAATGCAGTATTGGTACTTAGACATCCCCGGAGGAATGTCCCATGAGGTGAGAGGTACTAATATTGTGTAAGTCATTTGTGGCATACAAAGCACTTTTGTTCATGTAAAATCATGTGATTCCCACCACAGTCACCTATATAGGCGTTATTGACCCATTTAGTAGATAAGGACGCAGAGTACTAGAAAAGTGGAAGATCTGCTGGCAAGAAAGTGGCAGAGCTGGGAATCAAGATGACTGGCCTCTGGACCCATAACAATTACTGTGTTTCCCCGAAAATAAGACCTACCCATAAAATAAGCCCTAGCAGGATTTCTAAGCCCTACCCCGAAAATAAGACCTAGTGATGGGCGTGGCTACGCAGCATATCTGCACAACCCATGCATTTCATCACGGCAGAGCTGTAAAGAAGATGAGCAGCCCTTCTCATCTGCCCCATGAGAGCTCTATTGCTTGACATGAGAGATTGGGGGCAATGGTTCTAAAGGAAATAGAGTTGCAAGAAATTCAAGATGGAATTCAGGGTTTGGAAAGTTATGATGATGTTCCAGAAGAAGATGACTTACCTATATTTGAATAAATGTAGATTGTTGTACCGTATTTAAAAAACATAACACATCCCCTGAAAATAAGCCCTAGGGTGTCTTGTTGAGGAAAAATAAATAGAAGACCCTGTCTTATTTTCGGGGAAACACAGTAACTGCCTGATACAAGTGAGCTTGTGTTTGGAGAACCACTGTCATCTTTTCAGGGGAGTAGAACACAACCAACACCACCACCGAGAACGATGATGTTTAGCTCAGTGCCTGTCAAACTTTAATCACCTGAAAATCTTGTTAATCCACAGATTCTGACAGCGCAGGTCTAGGGGTGTGCCTGAGTCTGCCTTTCTATCAAATCTGTCACGCGATGCCCACATTGCTATTCCAGAACCACATGGAGTGGCAAAGGGTTAGCTTATGCATTTTTGCTCTTTGGATCTTTCTAAAGGACAGAGTTTTGTCTGTCGGCCCCAGATACCCAGTAAAACATGCTGTAGGTGAAAAATGACAATCCATTGACGTCATCTATGTCCTGCTCAAACTCATGCTGAGAGCTAATGCTTCTTGGGCAGCTGTTGGCAAAAAGTCTCATTCTGAGAGTGCCCTGTGGGCTCATCATGAGAGGTCTTTCCAAGATTGTTTCTCTCTGCAGCCTGTTGATGGAATGAACAGCAGCCTCATTGTATCTGGGAAGCAGATAGGCCTAGGCTGCCTGGCCCTGCCTTTGTACCTAGAGGAATCCCAGCTCCAAAGAAAGGTATATTGGCAATGCCCCAATTCTACCCATTCCTCCTTGTCTGGCTCAAGTGCCACCT
The DNA here is from genome assembly GCA_008750895.1 of Mirza zaza. NCBI lineage: Eukaryota > Metazoa > Chordata > Mammalia > Primates > Cheirogaleidae > Mirza > Mirza zaza. The sequence continues at coordinate 5,476 of VSMD01134390.1, forward strand.
CTTTTCTGTTAATCCACACAAAGCACTTAGTCTAGAGTCAGATTTGGACCCAAAGCTAAAGTTTTGCTGCTTACTGCTCACCCACCTACCTCTGTCTCAGACTCAGTTTCTTCATCTGAAAAAGCCACTATTATGTATTTCCTCCTTTATACTGTTGAAAACATGATGAAATAAATGCATGTGAAAGCACCCAAGAAAAGTTGGGTACCTCCCCCACCCCCGTCCTTGAAAACTATAGTAAAAGTAGAGATTAATTGCCAATTCTGTTGTTCTACGTTGGCTTTACTTCCTGACAAAAATCATAGGCTATTTCTTTCATGTCCCTCCAGCATGTAGGAGTACTGGGTATACAGGTATTCAGTAAATATCTTTGTACGAAATGTCCTGTCCTCCGTTAAGACAGTAGACAAAGGAGTTGGTGGAATCAAACAGCCAGTGTCCTGATCCTGGCTTCCCCACTCACTTAGTATGTGACTTTGAACAAATCGTGCTATTTTTTCAGGGATTTTCCTTCCTCCACTATAAAATGCAGATTCATCTTTCTTCCAGAACAGCCCTACATTGTGAGTATTTTCATGGTGTATACTGATAACGATGAGTTAAAAGGGTAGGCTCAGGGACCAGATAAATGTGCCTTCAAATGCTGGTCCTATCAATTACTAATTTTGCAACTTTTGAAAACTTAACCTCACCAAGCACTTTCTACGTGCAATGCAATTTGCTAAGGCCTTGATGAGAATTATTTCCTTTAATTCTACCAACAATGTAAAGAAATGGGAACTAATTATTATCCCCATTTTTCAGTTGACTAAACTAAGATGTAGAGAGTTTAATAACTTTACCATGGCATATGGTTATTAAACAGTCGAACATGTAGCTGAAACCCAAGATGCCTTACCTGGAAACTCAATCTCCCTCACCTGAGTCCATCTCTTAACCACTACATTGTGTTTACAAAGAAGGTGCTACTGACCTGCCATTAGGAAGGCACAAGCCGTTTTGTCCTAACGGTGTTGATAAATTTGCACTGAGGCACCCATACTTTGTGACCTTCTTCTCCTTGAAAGGACAGCACCAATCTGGAGGTGCCCAGCCGAGACCAAGAGAACAAGCTGCAATCATAAAGCTAACTGGACTTCCACAGATGGAACCTACAGCTATTTGGTGCCTAAATTCCCAAACTACTTCTCTGTAAATGATTTTAGGAAATTGAGGTAAAAGTACGTATCTTTTTCTGAATTATACCTTTCCCTTAGAGATATGGAAAACTGACATTAGCTTCTATTTTTAAAAGGAAGAGAGGTTTCTGAGAGTCCTGTGCAGTACCAAAAGCACTTTCTAGAGAGCACCCTGGAGGAATCAGGGTTAAGAAAGAGAAGATTTATTTGCAAATCCAATTGAACCAAACGATTCAACCCAGCCCTGTCCAATCACATTTTGTATAAAGAAGACCAGTGTCCACATAGTATCTTATTCACCTTAAGTGCTTCATACTTTTTGTTGATGGGAATGGGAGATGTTGATGATAAAAGATGAGCTCTTCTTATATCTCTGAACCCTACTTTGCATCCCCAATGAAAACAAGACTTTTACAGAGCAAGCACTCCAGTTTAATTGAATCCGAATTTGTTGAATTATGGGAAATGACAGGCAAAAATGAACCTGATTATTTTAATATTATCATCCAAATCACAGGTGTTTTTATAAAGCATAAACATCTATGAGATTCCTGAAGTCTGTGGGATATGTCAAAGAAGGAAGAGGAACAGGAATCTATAATTTACTGAGAAACTATCATGTGCTAGGCACAGAGGTAGGTGCTTTTATGTATTTTATTTTTATAAAACTGATGAGGAAACTGAGTATCAGAAGCCTATTTTCACCCAAGATCACACAGTTATTTCTAAAATCCATGTTTTTATCACACTGTGCTACTTCCATAAATGAACACCTAGCAGGTAAAATGCACTCGAAAGGTTACTGCATTTAATCATACCCTGTTATAATACTGCATTTAACCCTCAAAAAAACCCTGCAAGGTAAGTTCCATTGATCCTACTTAAACCAGTTATCAGGTTATTGCCTCTCGGCTCCAAATCCACCCTTCTTTGCCCTGTCTTGTGATGCTGAAGCTGTACCCTGTAAAAATTTCTTTCGCCAGTTTGTATAGTGTTGGCTCTTGTTAATAGAGGGCACTAGAAGTACACTGTAAGCAAAAGAGACCCCCCCCCCTTCTAGTTCTGGTGATTTTTGAGGTCACCTACCTACCAGTAACTCTCACTGATACCCCAAGGGGTGGTTTCCAGCTTATGTCCCCCAGTCTCCAGAATTTGAGGAATCTTCTACACCTGCAGTCCCCAACAGGGCTGTACGGCAGGAGGTGAGTGGTGGGGGAGCTAGCAAAGCTTCATCTGTATTTACAGCCGCTCCCTATGGCTCACCATCTCCCTCCCGCCCCTGTGGAAAAACTGTCTGCAAATACAGATTATCGTTAACAGAGAGGTTTGACTGCACAACAAATGTAATGCACTTGAATAATCCCAAAACCATTCCCCCATCCCTACCCTACCGTGTCCATGGAAAAATTGTCTTTCATGAAACTGGTCCCTGGTATCTGCTCTTCTACACCATACAGTGGCCCATGGCCACACCCTCCCCAATGAGCTCTGAATCTTAGACTTGGGTGGGGGGCCCTCTTGTAAGTTTGTTCCTTCACTAAGTGCTCTGCCTCAGTCTTGGAGGTACCGGTAGTAGCTGCTCCCTACATCTGTTATGACTGCATTATTCACAGTCCTTTCTATGCTTTTACTTGTTAATGATTCTTAATAATAAATTTTCCCTATTCAAATTATTGGTGTGGTTTCTGTCCCCTGACTGTGTTCTCATGGATACACTACTATAAGGATGAGCAGAAAGACACTCAGATGAGGGAGACATCATCCCTGCATTCAAGTTATTCACTAATAATAAAATGGCTAAAAGTGTTGAGAGTAAAATATGAGCCAGGCAGAGTTTTTATACATTTAATATGTATTCCCTTCTTTTGTCCATCAACCCTACTTTATAGAAGAGGAAATTGAGGTATCTCTGAGATTAAATAATTTCCCCAGATCACATACATACTACACAGAGAAACCGGGATCTGTCTCCAAGCATATGGACTCAGGAGTCCATTCTCAGTCATCCTGTAATGCTGCCTGCAGTCAAAGAGTGAAAGAGGAGAAAGCAGCAGAGGTAGGAAATATAAACAAAGTCTTCTGAGAAGTTTGGAAGAGGAAAAAAGTTAAGTGGTTAGCCAAAGAGATAGATCCACATATATCCAAAGATTTTTAAAAATGAGAAAGAGTCATTAAAGATCTTTTAAGTCAGTCCTTGAAGTGTTTAAGAGTTGGTATAGCCTGGCCATCAGGTACTCTGACTACTCTATTAAATAACTCTTTCTGGAACTAACGCTCAGGATACAGTCCATGTAGTACGAGCCATTAATGCAACAGAACTGATGTTCTACAGAAGTCCACTCTGCTCTCTCTGAATTCCCCGAATCAGACTCTAACCCAGGGAAGTTGTGTCAAGGGTGTCCAAATGGGTATATTGATTGCCTCTGACCCAGCCATAATCCAAGATCTCTCATTAATACTGCATCTGTCACATGAGGAACAGTGATGTCTATGTAATTAAAACCTGAAGCAAGAAATGGCCAGAAGGATGAAGGGAAAGGAAGCTGAAGATTTAGATGGCTCCAACACAAATGCTCACTCTGTGGCAACCAACACTGCCATTAAATCATGTACCTATGCTTCAGGTCAAGTTTGCATACACAGGTGCATAGGTATGACGGCCATCCCTGGACCCAATGCAGCTTGGCAGGATAAAAAGACCTAGCCTCTAGCCCACTGGGAACAGAGCTTTGCCAAGGTAAGGGTTCCTTCTAGAAATTAAATCCCAATTTAACCATGCATGCCAATTCTCTTTCCCAATTTTCTTTTAACCCTACCCAAATAGAATAATTGGCTCCTATGTATCACCTTTTTCTTTTCTAATTGTTTTCTATAATCAGTTCTAGACTTTCAGCCAGGATCAACTACAAATCTACTGAATGATCTATAGCAGTGGTCCCCAAACTTGACTGCACGTTAGAATCATCTGTACATATCCCAGTGCCCAGGTTGCACTCTATGTCAATTAAATCAGGATATCTGGGGGTGGGAGCCAGGCAGCAGTATTTTTTAAGGTTCCCCAAGGGTTTGGAACCTGGGCAAAGTTTAGGAATTATTGGCCTACACTATTTTAACCTAACTCCCTAGTAATGTAGCATAGATATTAGAAAGTATAGCCTAGTGGTCTGTGTTTAAGTTAAAATGTTTTTTTTTAATCCAAGACACTTTTCCTCTCTTAATAATTTCCTATATAATAAGAGCTAACACTCATTTCTTCTAGGTACTTTATGAAGAGTATGCTGGGTTATATCTCATTTGATCTTATTAACCCAATTTTACAGAAGAGAAAATTGAGTCGAAGAGATTATGAGCACATCTGCAAGTCTACTTAATATACAAAGATGCCATTCATCAGGGACTGGAGACACACACAAACTTTAAATGGCCAAATCCTCCCGTGCTATCTTTGCCTTGATCTAAGGTTTGTTTGGGGGGTTTTTTTGTGTCTCTTTTTTATTTTTTTGAGACAGGATCTTGCTCTGCAGCCCGGCTAGAGCGCAGTGACACAATCATAGCTCACAGCAGCCTCCAACTCTTGGCCTCAAGCAACCCTCCCACCTCAGCCTCCTAAAGTGCTAGAATTACACGTAGGAGCCACTGCAACCAGCCTGATCTTGGGGTTTTAATTCAACCAAATTACATTTACTCTAGGCTTTTGGCTTTGAAAATGGTTCACTCTGAGGAAAAGACAAGCTCATATAGGTAACTTTGGTGATATTCTGGGAGCCACTTAAAAGAATAAAAATCCCTCGTTTTCCTAGATCTTTGGAACTGGGGTGAGCGGTCAGTACCCACGGGCAAGAACCCACAGAGGAGGGCAGGCACTAAAGTGTGCTGCCCCAGAGGGAACTGGAGTTGGTTCCTGGGAGAAAAAAATGGGATTGGGGAAAATAAGGATAAATTAGATAATCTGTGGTCATGAATCTATGGGAAGCAGGTGGTAGCAGGAGTCTATGTGTAACCGAGGAGCTGCCAAGAGGCATAAGGAAATGAAGGTAACAAAGAAAGTGAGAAGGATGATGGGTGGGATTGGCAACTCAAGGGTATGACACAGAGTCTCACCTCCCAGGGACTGGCCTAAGGCAAGCTGTCCTCTTGATAGGCAATTATAACTGCCCAAGCAGGAAGGCCATGAACCATGAAACTGCCGGAAGGGTGGCTTCGACTGGGGCTGGAGGCTTTTAAACATGAGCATGGATCTCATCTGTATTAATTATGCAAATTAGAGTAGTTTAACTTGCCAGCAATCCCAGGCTTACCACGGAAAGGGATTCAATAATCACATAAACACCGTAGTTCAATGCTCTTTCCTACATCCTAACTACCCTCCAATGTTCCACATGAGGCTCGGCCTCAGTAGTTCCTTCCTTCAAAGGGAGATGACATCTGCTCTAGAAAAGGGTGACTGTGAAAATGAAAAGACAAGGGACAGCATCCTACAGTCCCAGGCCAACATAGGAATACTGTAGTGTAGTGGCTACACCTTGGCGTGATACTCCAGATGAGGCACTCATTTCCCCAGTTCCCTGGAGAAATAGCTGTTGATGGGCCAGAACTGAGTTCCTCTTTCAGAATGGCCCACGACCAAAGACAGCAGCCTCACCAAAGAATGTCCCAGAGGACAGACCACATCCACATCCAAGGACCAGTGCCAGAGAGGACACAAAAACCCACCCTTTGCCTCAATTTGGGAAAACTCTGCAGGGCCAGCCCAGCTCCAGAGCTTTCTAGGGGACTGGCCAAAGCTTCTTTGAGGTGCATCAGAGTATAACTTCTCCCTCTGTCCAATCCTGATTCCCTCACTTGCTTAAAGCTTTGTTCCCAAGAGCACTTCCCTGTAAACCTCCTTCAGGCAAATCTGTTTCTGAATCTTTCCGAAGCTTGCTTTCCAACCTAGGACATACACTAATTACCATGAAGGCATGTGTGTGACTAGGACACGGGACACATTGCTAAAGCGTAAGAGAAAGGCCAAACCTGAGGCTCAGCGAATTCAGTGCCACCCTGGATATCTACAGAGCCCTGGCCCCCTGGGACAGGCACATGAACATGCCATGGCTTCCACCCCTCTGCCCACTCCAGGATATTAGGAGACTAAGCCCTTCTCCAAATCACCTCTTTGCAGAGGTAACTGACCTCTTCTTAATCCTGGATTAAGGTCTTAAAGAGGGAAGCCTGCTTGCTGGGTGCCCCAGTTAAGATGCTGACATATTGTACTTTAGAACAGAGCTTGAGTCCCTTCTGCCACTGGCCCAAAGCTTCGGCCACATGGCCATCCCCTCCGTCTTCCTCAACCTACCCCAAGCCCGCTTGTCCCTTACACTAGAGAGAAACAGCCAGCCTTGGCGGCTGATAGAGCGCGTCATCAGGAACGGTCTGTAGGTAGGTCCCTACACTGCACTGAGAGCTAGTGAGGAAGACGGGAAGAGCTTGTGTGTGTGTAGGTGTGTATAGGTGTGTGTGTAGGTGTGAGAGGAGAGGAAGCATGATGATTTAGGAAGGAATCAAGTCAAAGTGATGACCCTGTCCCAGTGGGGGGCCCTCCTGTGTGCCCAGGGGCGCTATCACTTCCTGGCCCCTACTCCACATGCACACCTGTCTCAGGAGGTCGGTCCATGGGGTCAACCCTGCCAGCGACCAGGTGGAAAGCGAAGCCCCAGATCCCACTGTCACACATCCAGACAAAGCTCCTCCTTAATTCAGCCTAGACTCTGCAGAAGGTAACCCAGAGAGCTCTGTGCAGTTACTGAGAGAACTTCTACGATTTCTCTTTCCACAGGGTGGCACAGAGGTCTGGACTCCAGGAAGGGCTGTCTAGTGCCTGGCTTTCTGAGGATGTACCCAAGCTGCTTGGAGAGGTTGCCAGATACTGCTTGGGTTTACCTGTGATGCAGATTATTCTTATCTATGGACAGCTTTTCTTGGCGTCCGCTTTCCCCCTATGTGCCCAGCCATGGCAGTTAGTCTGCTCAGTCACCTCTCCCAGGGTAGCGCTGGGCTGCTCACGCCATTGTCCCCAGACAGGCCTCCTCCTAGTTAGGGACACAACATAAACTTGGCTCTTAATGAGGATGATTCAGGCTAATGGAGGAGTTCCTGACATGCCGGAATCCAAAACCCACTTTGTAGGACAGCATCGCCCTTGTGGGGTAGAAACACCTGGATGACACAGGTGTGCAGCTGTGGATCTATCCCACCCTTTCTCTGGGCCGTGGTTTCCCCATCTGTTATAAGAAGGGGTTGGTCCAGGATGACTTAGATGACCTCCTGAGTCACTTCCTGCTCTAAAGGTCCGTGAGCAGTCTTCACCTCACACCTCTGCAAGTGCCAAGAAGATGCAGAAAAGATGGACTCTGTGGCCACAGAAAGTCCAGCAGGAGAAGGCAGCAATGCTGGCTACTGCAGACAGGGCCAGGGACCTGGCCATGCACTGCTGAGCCCTGCCCTCTTCTTGCTTTCTCTCTTCTGAGCCCATCATTGCCTCCAACTAAATGCCTCTCCTCTCCCTACCTCTGCATCTCCCCTAGTTCTTCAAAAAAAAAAAGCTCCACCACCATGGCAGGGCTGTGCTTGACAGCTGGGAGGCGGGAGTTTTCTCCCTCTCAACCCTAAGCCAAATCTTCATTTCAAGTTTTGCCACAGCACAACTCTTCCAGTCAAAACCTAGCTGGGTCTGTACCTACTGGGGCAAGTAGGTACAGACAGATCTAGGGAGAAAGTAGCCATGTGGAAAGCTAAGCACACTAACTCCTCCACAGGCACATGCTGTGACATCTTGGCAGCACCCTTCTCCTCTCCCCTCTCCATTTCTGATCTCTTCTCACATCAATAGCATGGCTCTAACCAAAATCAAATTCTTTTCCCACAGTCCACACACTACTGATCATTCATTCAGCAGTGCACTCACCCCATACGTTGGAGTCTGCCTGATCTAAGAGGTCCTACAGAATAAGTTCTGGACCCTGAGCAGGGGCCTTCTACAAATCTGGAAGGAGCATGAGAAGCTCGTTTCCAGTGAGCAAAGACCACAAAGCTCAGCATGGACCAAAACTATGTCACTGCAAGAATAACTCATACATTTGGGCCTCATCGACTTAAGCAAGTGGAGGAATGTAGTAATCCCACCAAAAGAATGCCAGTAGGAGCAGACTTATAAAGTATCACACTCCACAAAGTCTACTGCTCAGAGGAGATAAGTAAAGACAGTGTGGGTCTGGAAACTCTGTCCTGTGCAAAACTGTGAAGTAACTGGGGATGTTTAGATTAACTGAGAGATGCCTTAAGGTAAACAGGATATCAGATATTTGAGAGGAGGACGAGGGGAGGGAAAGTCTGACTTTTGTTTCTCCATAGGGAGGTTATCAGAAGGCACAATTAGGTTTCAAATAATAGGGAATATTAAGAGTTTAGGCAGCCAAGCAGTGCAGGAGGCTAGCTACTAGTCAATAGGCTGGTTTCACATCTTCATCTCGGTCCAGACAATCTCTACAAAATCTCCCAACTCTGAGACATCACCCATGGCTGCACAGCACCCAGTAGCAGTTGACATCCACTGAGGCCCCAGAATAGCAGTGAGCACAGGGCCTTTTGGTTCTTGTACTGAGAACCACCAGGGATCCCCCTGCTTCTATTCTATGGATCGTTATTCTCTACATTGAGAGTTGGGGTCCTCCCTCTCCTGTTGGGGGCCAGGCTTTTTGATCTCACTCAGTCTAATGTGCACCCAAAGAGAAGATGATAAAAGTCAGAAAGGAAAACTGTGGTGTCTTTTCCACTGGGATCCAGAAGAGTGAGTTGATATTCTTAACTAAAGAATTCTTAACCAAATTCCTCTCCCAAGGCAGGTTGACAATTGGTGTCTCTCGATGCACCAAGGTCTTGCTCCTGTCCACTGTTCCGGGTTCAGAGTGACCAAAGGTATCCAAGCCCCCACCAAGAACAGAAATGGCCCTGTGCAGCTTCCTGGAAGTCTTGTACAATATGCTCAAGTGGGAGGGAGTGGGTGCTAGGAAAACTCTGCCCACTGCCATGGCCTTGTGTGCTGACATTTGTAATCAAGATGGAAAATATCCATGAGACATGCCCTGGAGGGCTGGCTTGTTTTCTTCCACATAATCTAACGTTTGACTCCCCAGAGACCCTGCTATCAGGATCTCTAAAACACCTCTGCCAGCACATGCACCATTAGGATTCTCTATTTGACCAATGGCTTTTTCCCAGCCTTGATTGTTTTCTAGAACTCCCTGGGGAAAGGGGGGCAGGTAGGAAGTGAATGGCTCAATCCTCTCAGGTTGGATGTCTTTCCCCAGCTTCTTCCCGCCTCATCCCATGCCCGTGAGCAGCCGGACAGATGTGACTACTGGGTAATGAATGCGAAGAGAAATTAGAAAGCCCAGGAAGAAAAAGAAGCCTTGACCTGGATACCAGACATGGGAAAATGTAATCCAACAGGATCATTTTCAGAAAAGTAATGGTTGAGCAAAACCAAGAAGTTATAATAAAAACTTGGACGCGTGCTGCGCCACGGTGCCCATTTCGGCTCAGCAGGGCTCTGAGGGGAAGGCTTCCCACGTGCCCCTGGTTACACACACGCCCGAGCCCCCATAGACATGTCTGTCCAGGCTCCCTCCCTGAAGTCAAGAAGGATGTGCAGAGGGTTAAATTTAACTCGGGGTGTGGGTAGTAATTATAATACCTTGTATTTATGCCTAGCTATTCCTGGCCCACAGCTTGTTTTTCTCTTCCTTCAATTCCCTCCGAAGAGGTCAGTGAGATTTACAGATGTGGCTTCTGGGCCCTCCTGTGACAGCCTTTCCAATGCTGTCCACATCGCCTGGACGTGGAAATCAGGGAGGGATTTTTCTCTTCTCTCTATAGACCAAGAGACAGGCAGGGTACATGGCACGCAATTACTCGGACTGAACCGAGGACCGGCTTGGGCTCGGCACAAAGATTTGCTGCCATTTACTAAAGCACGTAAGGCCTCCCCCAGCAAAGCCAGCTTAGCCAGGGGACCTTGAGGCTAAAAGACTAGCAACCTGGATGCTGGATGATCACTTTACCAAAAAACAGAGAGAGAGAGAGAAAGATTTTGTGTAAACTTATATAATACTCTATCAATGTGCCAGTTCTGGCGTAAGAACTTTATAAATATCGACTCCTTTAATCCTCATAACAACCTATACAGTAGGTACTATTGTAACCCTATTTTAGAGGTGAGAAAACAGAGGTACAGATTGGTAGAGAAACTTACCCAAGATCATACAGCTGGTAGGGCCAGGACTCAAGCCTAGGGGGCTGGCTCTAGGGTGCCTGCTCTTAACCGCTGGACAGATGCTGCCTCGATCAAATTCCTGAGCCTCGCACAGCTTCCCTCATTCACTAGGCCCCCACGTGATTCTGACGAGTGGCCAGGTTTGGGAATCCTGAAGTCAGTGGCCCTCAAACTCTGGTGTGCTTACTGATATGCAGATTCCTGGGGCCCGGACGTTCTGGAATTGGAACCCAGAATCCCTGGTTTGAACAAGCACCTCAGGTGAGTCTGGTGCAGGTGGTGCAGACACGGCACCTGGAGAAAGGGCACTTAGAGTCACAGCACCTCACCCCAATGACCCGGACACCTCACCCAGGTCTGCGGAGACCATTCTTTTTCCCCTGAGCTGGGGGTGGGGAGCTGGATGCCGTGTGCGGCTATTCTGTGCTTTAGCCTTGGCGACAAGGCTGCCTTCAGAGGAGGGCGAGCGTGTGACCAAAGACAGCCCACCGTCCTTCCACACTTGACGTGCTGCACATCAGAGGGGCACACACAGTTGGTAATGAGAAAAGAAAAAGAGACTGGGCGGTCCGGGGGCCCCCTCCCATCGCCAGAACAATGGCCTCTTCAGATCCCTGGCATCTGAACTGGCATGCAGCCACCAGGAAAGAAAAGAGCTTGCTGTCACTTTAAGGACGCCCTCTCTCCACAAAGGTCAGAAATGCCAGCTCAGCCAGCCCAGCAGCTGCCTTTTTGCCACTTTGGGGCCCCTCAGCATTGAGCTGCAGTCTCCCTTCCAGCTGGTTCCCTGGGCACCTGCTCTCTTCTGAAGAAAGCAGGACACCTGGGTGACAGCTGCCGCTGCAGGCAAGGTTCAGCAACAGGGCAGGAACTGCTGATGCACAGGGAACCCAGGACCTCTTGTGCACCCCAAATCTTCTTCCCAGAGATGGGCCTTGAGGGGCAAGGTCAGAAAGACGTCTGCAGGAGGAATAGGGGTGAAAAAGAAAACCGGTCAAGGAATGGATGCTCCAGAAGAAACATATTTGAACCAAAAGAGCAAAGGCTGAATAGTGACTGATCCAGAAATCACACAGAGGAGAAAGCTGGAAGTGTAAAGGAAGCTGGAGGAAAGGGTGATGGGAAGCTCAGTAGAAAATGGGGAGGCGGGGAGTGGTTAGGGCAAGGGCTGGGTTCAAATCCTGACACTTTATGACCTTGGGCACTCTTCCTAACTTCCCTGAACCTCAGTTTCTCTATATTGGCATACATTGATCAGTAAGTAAGCACTAGAAGCTAATAATGTTTACTATTCGGGTACTAGCCACTCCATGTGGGTCTTGCAGGCAGCTCAGATGGTCAGAGTTTGTCCTCAAGAGGCCAAATTCCCAGATCACACCCACAGTTCCAGTAAATTATCTTGCAAATAAGTGCCATGAGCAAAAGGGGCACTCATTAAGAAAACTGCATGGGCTGGAGCAAACCATGACTCTCATGGAAAAAAAAAACAGCTCAGAGTTAGTCACCTACTGATAATATAAGGAGGGTTGCAAAATTTTTCTGTACCAGGCCAGATAGTCAATATTGGCAGCTTTGCAGACCATGGAGTCTATATCACAACTACTGAACTCTGTCGTTATGGGGTAAAAGCAGCCAAAGACAACATGTACGGAAAGCCTGTGGCTATGTCCCCCCCAAAATTTACAAAAAAAACAGGCAGAGGACTGATGTTTGCTCACCCCTGAAATAAAGGATGGCATTAATGGAGCAAATGGTGAAAACTTATAGGAGAGGGGATAAAAGATGGAGGCAGAAGCCTATTTCTTGCTTTTCTACAAGTATTTTTTTACCCAGTGACTTGACTTCCAAGAACAGCAACCAACTGCAATGCTTCTTTATGGCGGTTTCTTCATCATCTATGTCCAGAGTTTGCTTGGTATTCCTCTCCACTTCAAAGCTTTCTTTTTCTTGCTCTTCTGTGCCACTGGGAGCTCCTGGAGGCAGGCTCTCCTACTTAGCGGACTGTGTGAGGGTTGAAAGGGCATGCCTCAAGTTGTCTGTCCCAGCCTCCTTCAGAGCAAATGTCCGTCCTCACCCAGCTTCCCAGGTCACAGCTGGTTGGGATCCTCCAGGTCCAACTGGCTTCCTGAACATCTATACATCTCAGATTCCGTGCATATTTCTACTCGTTCACTGGTTCATTTCAATAGCAGAGAGCTTACTTACGGTTCCATGTACATCTCAGAAAACAAGTATTTCACCTCTGCCTCGGGTGGGGGTCGGCAGAGAGGCTATGACTGGAGTCCTCTCTCAGGCCTCTCGAAGGGAATTTCTTTCCTACTTTCTGGTGTCTTTCCACCCACAAGCTCAAGCATTGTGAAAATGACAATTTCTAAATGGCAGTAAAAACAGGAAAAGCTGAGAATGAGGAAACCGATCAAAAGCAAAGGAAGCAGACAAGGAAGCAAAAAAGTCACTTCACTATTTCAATTTAAAAAAACAATTGCTTGCTTGTATCATTCTCTTTGCATAAAATGACCTCATTCCACAAATCCATCCATATGGTCCTGGCTTTCCTTCAAAGCTCTGCTCACAAGGCATCTTCCCCCAGGGAGACTTCCTGATAAACTCCCCCAGAGCTTGACTTCTCCGGCATCATTTGGAATTCTTGAGTAGGGTTCACACCTGTGTATGTCTCATGCATGGTCTTTGAGCACCTACGGCCTCTGTCCTAACCCTCAGACCTTCTCAAAGGCATGCTATAACTTTTCTTCCTCCCACATTCCCCATGGGACTTTGTAATTGGTGAGTGTTCTCAAGAGACTGTTGCCTGGCCAAGGTCCTGCTTCAATGGAAGAGTGCTGCTATCTTATCTTACACTGTCCTCAGTGATCTGCTGTCACTACTTATGCCACCACTCATGCCACCACCCATTCATTCACATATTCATTCAAAAAGACATATGGAACGTTCATTTGTCATCCAATGTGCTACAGATAGCGGACATGACTGTCAAAGTCTCTGCTAGTCCCATGATTGAAGATTTAGTCATTTAAGTTTTAAAAAGGATACAATATTATATCAAAATGGACCAATGTATTAAATTTTAAATTAAAAAAAAAACCACACAGAAGGACTCAAAGCAAGCATAAGCAAAGACATGCATACTCAAGGTTCGAGAGGAACTTTCTGTGAATAATTCCAAACACAGAAACTATAAAGGAAAAGAGTGATGAATGTGATCACATTGAAATAAACCAACAAACTTGAACATGCTCAAATCAACCTTAAAGTTAAAAAACAAAAAGAGTACCTGCAGCATGTGTGACTAAGAGTTAATATCTTTATTACACAAAAGAGTTCTGTACAATGAAAAACGCAAGCACGTCAAAAGGAAAGTGGGTGAAGGACAAAAAAGGCAAGTCACAAAAGAAATATAAATGGTTAATAAGGAAATTAAAAACATATCTGCAATGATGAAAGAAATGCAAATTAATGCAACTCTCAGATACCACTTTTGGAATATCAGATTGGCAAAGACTAAAAAGAATGGAAATACAGAGGCAGGCAAGGACAAGGGGAGGAAGCAAGCGCTCTCACAACTTACTGGTGGGTGTGTAAATTGGAACAACCTTTCTGAAGGGCAATTTGGGCTCTGGACCCAGAAGTCTGGCTTCTACATTTTTTATCTGAAGAATGCTAGCCATGACATTACTTTTAAATTGAAAATTAGTAATAACCTCAATGTCAAATATGAATAGATCAGAGAGATAAGGGATGCATACTTGCAATGCTATACTTAAAAGGAATTACGAAAAGCAAGGCCAGGCACTGTGGCTTATATATGTAATCTCAGCACTTTGGGAAGCTAAGGCAGAAGGATTGCTTGAGGCCAGGAGTTTGAGACCAGCCTCAGCAACATACTGAGACCTTGTCTCCACAAAAAATATATAAAAATTAGCTGGGTGTGGTGGTGTGCACCAAGTTACTGAAGAGGCTGAAGGAGGAGGATTACTTGAGCACAGGAGTATGAAGGTACAGTGAGCTATGATGACGTCACTGCTCTATAGCCAGCACAGGAGAGCAAGACCTTATCTCAAAAATAAATTAATTTAAAACATAAAAAAATCAATGTTATAGAGAGATCAGATATTGTTTACTATCAGAACAATATATAAAATGAGTTGTAAATGTATGTGTGTGTACCTATAATATACATAGAAAAAGTAGTTTGAATGTTATAAACCAATATCGGTAAAGCTAGTTGGTATGAAATGTCCGATTTCCTTAAGTAGTAAGTTTGACAGTTGATATCTCTGACATTTCACTTTGACACTTCTTGTTTTATTTTTATTGTGAAGGTACATCTTCAGTCTTTCAAATGCAAGTTTTGGCTTATGATTATCTTTCTCATTTTTTTTTATGAGAGCAAGTTTTGTGAAACTACAGATAAGTCAAAAATTCGTGTTATTTTTGACTATGAGTTCCATCACAGAACCAATGCGGCACAGACAGCTCAAAATATCAAGGAAATGTTTGGGAAGGATGTGGGTAATGAACACACAGTACGTCCATGGTTTGAGAAGTTCCATTCTGGTGATTTTAATCTTGAAAATGAGCCACGTGGGTGACCTGAGACCAAGGTGGATAATGATGAGCTGAAAGCTGTAGTGGAAGCGAATCCATCTCAACCTACATGTGAATTAGCAGCAAGGTTTGACGTTACTATTCCAACAATATTGGACCATTTCCAACAAATCAGCAAGGTAAAGAAGCTGGATAGATGGGTACCGCATGAATTAAATGAGCATCAGAAGAGAAATCGTCTCCAAGCTTGCCTTTCTTTGCTGTCACTACATAAAGACAAACCACTTCTACACCATATCATTACATGTGATGAAAAATGGATTCTTTTTGACAATCACAAGCATTCGGCACCATGGTTGGATAAAGATGAAGAGCCCCGAAACACAGTCTAAAACTGAATATTCATCAAAAAAAAGCTAATGGTGTCTGTTTGGTGGTCCAGTGCTAGTATTATCCACTATGGCTTCATGAAATCTGGTCAATCGATTACAGTGGATGTCTGCTGCAACCAGTTAGATGAAATGATGAGGATGCTCATGATTAGGCAGCCGAGATAGGTCACTAGAGACAGGCCAATCCTCTTGCAAGACAATGCTCGACCGCAAGTCACACCAACAATGTTGCTCAAGCTACAGAGGTTGGACTTGGAAACTCTCTGTCATCCACTGTATTCACTAGACCTTTCAGCCACTGACTAGCACTTCTTCGAGGCTTTGGGCTGCTTCTTGCAAGGAAAAATATTAAATTCTCAACAAGCTGTGGAAAACACCGTTAGCGATTTCATCGCCTCTTGCTCTGCAGGCTTCTTTGCTGCTGGGATAAACAAGCCTCTGTTAAGATGGCAAAACTGTGTCAAAGTATGTACTTTGACTAATTGTACTGCTTCTTGTTTGAGATATAATAAACTATACTTTTGGCTTGAAATCGCACATTTCATATTTAATGACCTAATAATGTAGGAGTGGTTATTAGGAACAATTTCTTTTTCTTTTGACTCTCTATATTTTCTAATTTTTATATAAGACCCATGAATAACTTACTGTTGCAAAAAACAACCATTCAAATTATAACTATTGATAAGCTTTTCTTCAAAACATTCTTTAATTCTGATTTTCAAAAGAGAAGACATATGTAAAACACTTTGAAAAGCAAAAAAGACTGTACAAATGCAAAAAGTGCCATCAGTTATCCAGCAATTTTTGAGTACCAACTATGTGTAAAGTCTTATAGAATGTACAATGAGAAAATAAAAGAAAAACTAGGATAACTCTTTGCTCTTAGAGAAGATTTCATATGTTTTAAAAGACAGAATGACAACTAATCCAAGATACTGAAATTACAGGAATCCAAGCAAAGTGCTCAGAATGGAAAAGGACTAAGTCCTACTTGGGGATGAGATAAATCTGGAAAAGATTTCTTCAGGGAGGTGGTACTGAAGCTAAATTCAGAACTATAACTGGGATTTCCTCAGGCAGAGACAAGAATGATAAGCAAAAATGCAGTGTAGCTAAATACTGCAGTGGTATTAAAAAGTGCCTGACATGCTCTGGGAAGGATGGTGTGTTGGTGGAGGGGTTAGGAGGTTGATGGAAGATGAAATGTGTGATGAGGCTGGATGCTCACAAGGAGCCTTGTGTGCCATGCAGGGTGTCAACTGTATTTTGTAGGCAATAAGAGCCAAATCCAGATTTTTGAAGGTAGGGTGGTAATCTGACTTGTACGACTGCTAAGAGAGAAATGGACCTGAGAGTAAAGAGATTAGACTATGCAGCCAGAGAAAGCAATGAAGTACGGATGGTACACCTGGATGAAGCTCAAAAACATCACTCTACGTGAAGGAAGCTAAACATAAAGTCCGTGTATATATTAATACACACATAAACACACATATATGATTCCATTCATATGAAAATCTAGAATAGGGAAACCTACAGAGACAGAAAGTGGTTGTCCAGGGCTGGGCTAGATATGGGGATGAGTAGGGGGTGCTAGCTAGTGTGTGTAGGGGTTCTTTTGGAGGTGATGAAACAATGTTGTGAAGTTGACTCTGGTGATGATTGCACACACTGTGAATACACTGAAAACCATTGACTTGTATACTTTTTAAATGAATAAATTGTGTATGTCAATTATACCACAATTAAGCTGTTTAAAAGGGGGGGGGTGTCATTCATGCCAGGCAAGACACTTCAAGGTTATGAATTAAGACAGGGGTGACAGTCATGGGAACGGGAGGAGAACACGTCAGAGATACTGCAAAGACAGAACTAACCACATGGGGAGTAAGGAACAACATGTAAAAGTGGTGCAGAAGTTTCCAGTGTAAATGACTGGGAGAGGAGGATTTGTGAAGAGAATGTTGGATGAGAGACTATTATTATAAATTTGTTTTCATGCAGTGAATGTCAGGAACTTAGCCCATCCCAGGAAGAGAAGAAACAGAAAAAAAAAGGTGCACATTTGGAGTGGACAGTCCTGTTCCTGGCAATATTGGCTAAGGGCACCTTGTGACTGGTGATGACAATTATTAATTACATTGAGCACTGGTGATCTGCACAAAAGTGGTCCTACTGCAGGCCTAGGCGAATTTAGCCAGAGAAAGAAGTTAAGACTGCAGCAAGCCAAAAGAAACAATTCTATAGCTGCACACACAACACTGCTAGCATTTAAAACTGCTGAGTACTTACTGCTCCAAATACACATTTTTGTAAAAAGGAGTACTATCACTGCTGCTCTACAGGTAAGATTTACAAAGACTACTCCATAGCTAACCGGCAGTTTTCTGACTGGCCTCACAAGAGTACAAGTTTATTTTGCTTCTTTATATCAAACAAGGCAAGAACATAAAGTAGAAACTCTTGGTTAAGGAAATCAGAGGGTTAAAAGAAATCATCTGAACATGCCAGAGTTAACAGATGCAAAATAAATGCATAACAAGGTACATTTTAGACCAAAAAGAGGGCTGAGGAAAATAATGTGCAAACAGCAAAGCAGATCCCCTTCAAAAGCCCAATGGTCAGTTCCCAAATTTGCATCCTGGGGTTTGTCAAGGTAAGCCTCAAAGAAAACAAAAGAGCTCTGCATGTCATTGTCATAATGCCCCTGGATGTAAACTATGACCATGCAGTAAGAAAAATAAAAAGTTGAGGTCGCTGCAGGGAAGCTATTATGAAACAAAGACACTCCTGGTCTCAGGAGAAAGGGTCCAAAAAAAGATCTGATGTGAAAGATGAATCTATTTGCACTACAGTAGAAGAGGCATCTCTCTTCAGTGGAATTTTCCTGTAAGACCCTACCTAAAAGGGAGGGGGTGGTGTCCAGCTCTGGCTCCTTCCAACAGCAGGCACCCGGCTAGGTCAAGGACCAGCTCTCACTCGTCTTTTCATTCCTACCACCTAGCCCAGTAGGTGCTCAAGAAATGTTAATTGAGTAATCAAATAAATAAATGAATTAAAGAGAGGGTAGGAAGAATCCAATGGAAACTTGTGCTCCAAACATCCTTGGCCTGAAGTTTGTGAGAGTCCATGCGAAATCAGATCTGCTGCTTTCACCTGGCCTCTCATCTTAGGGATAGGGGCACTGGTGCCTTACCCAAGGTCACACTCCTATGAGTGGTAAAACAAGTTCCAGCCTTCAGTAAAGTGGTCAAGTGACCATACCCATGTGGGCCAGGAGAAGGGAGAGCTCCAGCAATGAAATGAAAACACATGACTGGGGAGGTTGTTCACTTGGAAGGAAGGGTCGTGCTCCCTGATCGTGGTCTTGTGTCCTAAAAAGGACACTACAGGAAAGATTATGATCAGAGTTTTCTGGATCCATAGACAGCACGAATTTTAAGTGGGTGAACGGCAAGGGCTGTGACCATGTTTTCTTTCTACAATGCCAAACATAAAACAATAAAGATTTTAATAGCAGCTAACATTTAAAAGGTGGCTATCGTGTGCCAAGCCCCTTCCTAAGTGCATTAACATGAATTATCTCCTTTAATAGGAACAATCCTTACAACAGCCTTCTGAAGCAGGTGCGATCAGCCCCATTTTATCGATGAGAGAGTAAAGGCTTCGGGAAATTAAGCAACTTGCCCACAGTCATACAACTAGTAAGCAGCCAAACCATCTGCACCTCTCCTTAGGGGTCTGCCACACAGCTAAAGAGAGGAAGCTCCATGCAATGAAGCAGCCATTTATCCCAGAGCTACAGCAGAGGCACCAGCTGAGAAGCACAACCCACCTCCTCTAGAGGGCAGAGTCTCAAGCCCAGACTCAGAAGCCAGTCGGCGCTCAGCTCCCAAGATTTGCATTCTCTGGGGCATGCCCTCCCAGGCTTTGAATATTGTCATAAGGTATAGGTAATGTTCTAATGCTTAACTGGATGGTGAACAAATTTTTTTCTTGCTCTGCCGCTCAGCCTGGAATGCAGTGGTATGATCATAGCTCACTGCAACCTCCAACTCCTGGGCTCAAGGAATCCTCCTGCCTCGGCCTCCCAACTAGACTACAGGCACGCACCAGGAGGCCTGCTTAATATTTCTATTTTTATAGAGACAAGGTCTTGCTGTATTGCCCAGGCTGGTCTGGAACTTCTCTGCTCAAGGTGTTTTGGCCTCCTGAAGTGCTGGGATTACAAGGATGAGCCACCACACCCAAGCTAATGTTTGTTTATTCTTCTTCAAGCTGTATGGATACACTCTATACCTTTTTGTGTGTGCATGATACATTTCGCAATTAAAAAAAAAAAATAACTTCTAGGCCCGGGCGTGGTGGCTCACACCTGTAATCCTAGCACTCTGGGAGGCCGAGGCGGGAGGATTGCTCAAGGTCAGGAGTTCAAAACCAGCCTGAGCAAGAGTGAGACCCTGTCTCTACTATAAATAGAAATAAATTAATTGGCCAACTAATATATATAGAAAAAATTAGCCGGGCATGGTGGCGCATGCCTGTAGTCCTAGCTACTCAGGAGGCTGAGGCAGCAGGATTGCTTGAGCCCAGGAGTTTGAGGTTGCTGTGACTAGGCTGACGCCACAGCACTCACTCTAGCCTGGGCAACAAAGTGAGACTCTGTCTCAAAAAAATAAATAAATAAATAACTTCTGACCCAGCCCTGAAGTGACAGCTACCAGATCAGCTATGCCTAGGGCCATGGCTCATCACGGGGAGGAGCAGACTGGGGAAATTGCATCCTCTACTGATAAAGGGAACACTACAACCCAGAAAGACTGCCCCACCTCCTCAGCAAACCTTTCCAGAATTGTTACGTTTAAAGCCACCGATTTCTACCAGAGTGAGAGACCAACACTCTTCATCCTCACTCAAGGAGCAGAGCATAGAGGTTGGGAGCACAGGCTTTAGGACTCCACATCTTCAGTTTTGTCCCAGTTCTGCCATTTACTACATGGTCTTGAGCCAGTTGCTTAAAATCACTTTGAGACTTAGTTTCTTTACCTGTAAAATGGGATAAATACCACCTTTCCTATAGGTGGCTGTGTATGATATTTTTAAAAATGGAAAGCTCACAGAAGCATTGCTATTGTACTTTCTAAAGCTCTTCTTTGCAAATGCTCACAACCTATGCACGTACTGGAGTTCTTGGCCCCAAGCATCTTGCCCACTGAGCTAGGGCCTGGATCTCCATGCTCTTTGATCATCCTGAGGCTCAGGGCTTCTCTCACTGAGTCTAGCAAGCCCAGGCCTCTGCCTCACTTTGAGGCTGTCCATGGGTGAGCCCTATTTTGCTCCTCAAACTTCTACTGCAGCATCATCACACATTCCTCTGTCCTGACCAGGCTGCTCAGCTCTCTCGCTCTTCCACAGGCCTTCGTTCCAGTTTCTGTGGCCCAGCTCTTGCTTCTCCCTGGCCTGAGAGACCCACCAATCTCTCTTGAAATCTCAATGGGCTCCATTCTTCAAGGATCAACCCACACCCCACCTTCTCTCTTCAGCCCTTCTTAATTTCTTTTGCCCATTCCTGCTCTCTCCCTCTCCCTGTTGTTCCCACACATTTTTGGCAATTATACAGTGGACCCGTGAACAACATGGGTTTGAACTGGGCGAGTCCACTTACATGTGGATTTTCTTCCACCTCTGCTACCCCTGAGATGGCAAGACCAACCCCTCCTCTTCTTCTTCCTCCTCAGCCTGCTCGACATGAAAACAACAACAATGAAGACCTTTAGGATGAGTCACTTCCACTTAATAAATAGTAAATATATCTTATCTTCCTTATAATTTTCTAAATACCACTTTTTCTCTAGCTTACTTTGTTTTAAGAATATGGTATATAATTCATATAATATACGAAGTATGTGTCCATTGACTGTCTATGCTACCAGTTAGGCTTCTGCTCAACAGCAGGCTACAAGAAGTTAAGTTTTTGGGGAGTCGAAAGTTATACATGGATGTTCAACTGCTCAGAAGTGGTCACCCCCGAACTCTAAGTTGTTTAAAGGTAAATCGTAATTGGTATCATAAAATGCTGTCTTCGTAAATTGCCCTAGAATAATTCTCACTTTTCATGGGTATTAGTCTTCTGTTCTCACAGGCAAAGATCTACCTTCTCATTTTGTAATTGTGGCTAAGATGAATTCTTAATCGACCTCAAGAAGATTACTTAGATTTTGTGCTTTAGATTACGCCCTTATAAAATAAGAATACTCTATACCTACTTGAAAAAAATTGCTGAGTTTATAAATAACATTTAAAATATTCCTGTCATATAGGAAGATGTTGTGTACATATTAGACATTATTAGTATCCTTTCCACCGTCTCCATTACTATTACAATACCTAGAACAGGACTGCTAGTTAAAAAATACCAAGGAAAAACATATGACTTTGATGTACTTGAGAAATATCTCTATTTGCCTAAACTAGGGGGCAGCAAACTTTGTGTAAAGGACCAGATAATAAATGTTTTAGGTTTGCCAGCCATAGGTCTCTGTCATAACTACTCAATTCTGCTGTTGTAATGTCAAGGTGATTGCAATACATAAACAAATGGGTGCGTCTGTGATCCAAAAAACTCTATGGAATTTCATATTATTTTTCACATGTCATATTACCGTTCTTTTAATATCTTTAGCTGTTTAAAACTGTACAGAAACATTATTAGTTTGCAAGCCAGACAAAAACAGGCAGCAAGTTGAATTTGGCCAGTGGCCTACAATATGCCAATCCCACATGCAAGGTCACATAAGGTCTTCCATGACATCTCAAATTAAGGCCTTTATTCCACAGGCAGTAAGGAAGCATTGCTGGGTCTTAGGAAGGGGTGTGAGCCAGCGCTCACACAACCAGTAAAAGCAGCAATAGTGTGTATCCCCCATATTTATGGTTCTCTCCTCCTCCTACAGTCAGAAGCCCATATTCCCCAGCTTTCCTGCAGTCAGGTAGGGCCAAGTGACTGGTTCTGGCCAATGTGTGACAAGTACAAGGTCACTTCGAGAGAGGAGCATTAAGAGCCAAGCCCTCCTCCCCTGCTGTGGATTATGGAAGAGTTGCCATGACAGTGTATAGCCTGGGTCTCTGAGCTGCCTGTCACATGCAGGATGGCTTCCCTGGATGGTTTTCCAGAGCCTGAGGGGACTTGGAGTGACCAGGAATAAAACTTAGGAGTATGGGTATTATCACGGCATAACCCAGCCTATCCAGTTTAATTCAACAACTTTCTGCAAACATAAACCAAAGAATAGCACTTAAGATCCAGTGAACAAAAACATCTAGCAATAACTAGTTTATCCTAGCCCTTTATGTTAACTCATTTAGGGAACAAATGTCCAGCTTTCTGGGCAATGCAGCAGGAGATCAGAATCGTCTCCAAATTCTCTCTTCAGAAACTCTAAATCATCTCTTCCAGCAATAAACTTAATGACAATACATCTCAGAATGGCCAGGAGGAAGGGTTTTGAGCTAGCAGCATCAAAGAACCTCAGGTACTCACAATCTGATTTGTCACAATCTCTGCCACCCACAGACTTACATTCTTTCTTCTTAAAATAATCATGATGGTGACAACAATAACATAGCAAAGCAAACGTTCATTGCCACTTATTTCAAGCCAGGTACAGTTTCCCAAAGTAGAAACCTGAGTGAGAGGTGGGAATGGCCCATCCTTTTAAGAAAATCTGTAGAGCCAAAAGTTTCAGCCCTTGCCCTGAGCTTCCTGCTCACTCAGCGGATTGAAATGCTTAGATGGCCGGCACTCGGCGGCCTGGATTTACTGGACCATGGGAAAACTCCAATTCCCATCCCATCAAATAATAAAGTAAATCTCACACTGTTCGCAGGAGGGTGTGCCTGCTGTGCAATGTTTGTAAATGAATATTTAATATTTTCAAATGAATGTTTATTTTCAGTGTCCCCTGCTGGCTATAGAAGGGCAAGAACAGTCCACAACACAGGCGACCTGCTCGATCAGGACTGTGTGGCCTTTTTCTAAACCATTAGTAAAAAGGAAGCTGAGAGACCAACTAATCCTCCTAACACTGTCATTTAATTCCACTTTCAAAACCACTGCCACCACCCCAGGCAAACAGAAGTCACCTACCAAGGCCACGCAGCAGGCCAAAAAGGGGTTACAAGATTCCATTTCAGGAGTTGTCTCCCTAGAATCTCAAGCCACTGAGTGACTCCGGCCTTCACTGCCACTCACCTCCTGGTAGACATTTCCATGGTGGGGAAATGTCTTGCTCTGAAGGAGGTGTACAGAAGCCACATCCAGGGCTCCTTCTTCCTCTAGAGCAAACCTCTCACAGAAAGAACCTCAAAAGATAGATATATGACAAGAACTGAAGAAGGAACAGAGCTCCATTCACTAACAGATTGAAGAGAAAGAGTACAGTGGGCAATTAACCTTCAGTATCAAATAAAATACGGCTGACCATTAATCTCCATGCAACATGGAGGAGCACAAAAAAAAAATGAACTCTATCCCAGTTACCTGGGAAGAATATGAGTAGGCTCTCTCACGTAGCACTCAACTTCCCAAATAAGCAGTGTGAAAGTATCATGACTGCTCACTCACCCATCATACACAGAGAAACACAAGATTCCTCTCATCTGGGGACTGAGACCTCACATCAGAGATGCTTCGCCTGTTATGTGTCAAGAACTGTACTTTCTCTTAACTGCTTTTTCACAGAATCAAATTCTTCCAGTACACTGACTTTCCCCAAGGTCTGTCGCAGCCCCCAGGCTCTGTGGAGACAGCGCCACCAAGCCCGACAGATGTGAGGACCAGGGACACGAGGAGAGAGACTCTAGGCAGATGTCACTACAGTCTGCCTACTTCTGGGGGGCCAAAACCACCTAGAGAGGGAGCAGCCCCACAAAACTGGAGATCTTAGTATGTAAGGTTCTAAAGCTCTACAGGAATTAGGAATGTCTTTATATCACCAAAAGGAGAAAAAAAAAAATTAATCATGCAGAAGCGAAGCAAGTCAGTGAGTTGTTCTTAAAGAAACAATTACTTGTCTTCCAAATTGGCACATGACCACAGCCCCATCTATTTGTACACGCCACCTCCTCTCTCCCCATCTTCTACCATTGCCCTTACCTTGCTCCCCAAGCAACCGGCAGATGGAACCACAGAATCATCTTTTGAAACAGCCTAAAGCTCCTGCCTAATAAGGGAGATTTCTATCTTACAATCCAGCCACTTGTCAATCACAGTCATCATCATGGTCCTCTTCATCTAAAAGCAGCCCCAGTGACAAGCTCATAGCCCCATGAGGTATAGCATAGGTGCTAAACTAAGTATAGCCTTTACTTAAGCAGTCGTCCAGCCTCTGAACCCCTCACACATATTGATTACCCCAAGAAAACTTCTCCACTGTACCAGCTAAAATGAATTTCCAGAGTCCTTGGGGTTCATTGCACTGATCTGACCTTTAGAACCGATGCATGCATATGTGTGCACATGTCTGCACAAGTGTGGGTGGAGGGGAGGTGGCATCTCATTCCATCTGTCAGACTACCAGTCCCTACAAGGCCAAGGCCATATCCTTTACCTTTTTTGAAAACTCCCACAACACCTAGGCACAAGGGTGCAAAAATACTAAATACCTGATCAACATCTGTAGAATGAAGGGATGGATGCATGGACCTTAAGCCTGCTCTCAGGGAAACAAGGCTGGACAGACACACTCTGCTGTGGCTGTGGGAGTCCCCACAATGAAATAATAGTCAAGCAATAAGAGTCTGCATCCTGGCTTTTTCACAAACTAGGTGCATGAATTTAATCAAAACATGTTACTACTCTGGACCTACCTACTCTGGTAGTTAGTTTCCCTACCTCTATAAATAGAGATACCAGCCACTTCATGGGGCTATGGTAAGAATCAAATGAGATAATGCATTTGTACACACTTTTAAAAGACCTAACAAACATTAGGCAGAGAGAGAGCAGAGCAGGACAAAAGCTGGTGCATAGTAAGGCATCACACACAAGGAAAGTTCACTATAGAAGAGTAATCAAGGACAGGTGAATCACTGGGGAAAATCACCTCACTGCAAATCCAAACCCTGTTTCCTAGTATCTACATGACCTCATACAGGCCACTTGACCTCTCTTTGTCTCAGTTTCCCCACCTATAAAATGGGGATTTCTTTTCTTTTAAGGGATCTTAACAATAACGCTATGAGCCCCATGTGAGTTAATATAGGTGAAGTGTCTAAAATGGTGCTTGACGCACAGTATCAACTAATGTTAGCCATCATTTACTATCATTTTTTATATCACAAACACATAGTTGGCATTCCAGAATTGTTTCTAGAAATGATTCCCACACATTGTTATGTTAATTAATCCCATCCTTGTCCATGTGCAGACAGTGCTATCCAGAACAAGGTAACCAATATATTTCATCATCCTGCTTCAAACAAGTCTCCCTGTTGGGAGAGTGGGGAGTACCCTGACATGGGACACTACCAAAGGGAGCCGCATTTCAAACCAAAACATCCACAATGACAAGGTTTTGGCACCTGGGCCAAAATGGAACAACACATCTGTACTTAAGAAGATGGTGGGTGAAGGGACCTGATAGTACCCAGGCAGATATAAGTGACACAATTTCCCAACCTTGTAAAATTTTCTTTGGCTAAAGAAGACAAGGTTAGCCTAATTACAGTTTCCGGCTTAACACTGCTCTCCTTGTTGAAATGCACCAAGAGATACTCAAGGCAGATTTTTAAAGGCAAACATTCCTGCATGTCCCTAAGGGACTAACCCATGCAGGGCTTAGCCAAGAGGCATTCTGTGTTAAAGTGATGTCTCATCCTGAATGACAGCCAAGCTACCTCTCAGTCCCAAGCTGGGTGTGCTGGCAGCAGGGGCACGGAAGGATGCGAGCGATTTCTGAGGAAGAGCCCAGTGTCCCTGCGCTCCCAGCAGCACCTGGGCTTTCCTTGGCAGCCTCATCCAAGCTACAGACCCAGCTTGGCTCTACCGAAGAGTGAAGGGGCAGCTCTGACTGCCGACCTGGGCCTGGAATTCCCAGCGACAATACCCTCTGCTAACAGCTTGCAACCAGAAGGAACCTGGTTCCAAAAAAGCAAGGACTAAACATAGGAAAGAGTGATATCAAAGCTGGAAGAAAAGAAACTCCACGCTGGGTGGTTACCAGGGCTCCCCACCTAGCAGGGCTTCCTAGTTCCTGAGAGTGACGCTTGCCATCCACGAAGTGCCTTTTCAAGACCCACTAGAGGACATTCTTGCCTAGAAACTGATTCCGCCAGGCTTTAATCTAGGGTAGGGGTTTCTGGAAAGCAAGATGTGGCCTAGGGCCAGGCTAGGACTCTATGCCTTAAACTGTGTGACATGCACCCCTGACTCCTCAACCTCCCCCCAGAGAGATGACTGACCACCACCCCACTAGGGACAGCCAGCCACAGCAGGCAGGATGCACCCCTGCAGGGAGCTCTCCCAGCTCATTCTCCTCCTCCCACCCTCCACCCTCTTGGGGAGAGAAAGCTCCCTCCCCAGCCCAAGAAGCCTTTCTCCTCTGAAGGAGGCCTGCAGGGCGGCTGCACATGCTGTTCTGCAGGGCTCCCAGATCCCTGCCACGGCAAAGTTTCCCAAGTGAAATCTGCAGTTTCTCCATCAGATAAGAAGCCAATTCACCCACCCACCTGACCTTTTGTGAGTCAAAGGAGAAGAGGGATAAGTAAGAGTTTTGTTTTTTAAATAAAAGGTAAAAATACTCTGACTACTTCTGCAGCTAGAATACAGCTACCCCCACGCCCCAAGCAAGTGCCTTGAATGTTCCAGTTTTAAGCCCAGGAAGGGGCACTTGCAAAGCCTCAAGGTGTGTGTTTGTGTTGGGGTAGGGGTATAGTCCAGTCTCCTTTGGACGCCAGCTATCCTAGAAGATGGAGCCTGGCCCTCAGAGAGATTCCTCAGCAAGCGGTCTGAGGCTGCCACCCCTAAGGAGCTGAGGAGAGAAAGCACCCCCCACCCCGTGTTGGTTAGGGGTAAGGACAGCACAGTTGCGCCCCCAGCCCCATGCAGAGCGCCAGACCCTGTGACAGCAAAGGCATCTTCCTTTATGAAGTTCCCTCCGTGTGCACCACCCCTCCTGCCCCTCAAAGTTGGAGAACTGTTCCAGCCGCAGTTCAATTCTCTCCACTACCCCCCAACTTCCACAAAACCCCTGCCCCCGCCAAGAGGAGGCTGAGAGAAAATACTGCAGTGGTGCAGAAGCTGGGGGAGCCAGGGAGAGTACCCCAACTTTGTACAGTGTGTAGCCACCGCCTTAACCCCTCGATGCCCGTCTGCTGAGATCGCCTCTCTGAAGGAGACCTCGGGAGGGTGCTGGGGGACCACAGGGCTGAAGAACGAAGGAAGAGGAAGGCGCCTTCTCCCTCCTCTACTTACCAGGAGAGCTTGAATCCTTTCATTAGTACAGTCACGATAATCCACTGACCATGTCCTTAGCATCCCCGTTACAGCTCCGGAGGTCCCAGGACATATTGGAAAAGATGACGAAGTCCCAAAAGAACAGAATCCCATGTAATGTGACTTGAACACAGAAAGAGAGAGACAGAGACAGAGAAAGAGCCAGAAGAACTGCTGCTGCTGTCCCTTCTTCCCCCTCTCCCAGCGGCAAGCTGGGCTTGAAGGCGAAGGACAGATTCTGCAAACCCAGCGCGGGGCTGGAGCTGCCTGCCTGAGCTGTGGCTGCCGCTGCCAGTTTCTGCTGAGGATGGGTAACGCTGGCAGGGCTGTGCGAAACAAGCCTCGAAACAAGCCTCGGAGTTGCCGTCAACAGGCAGGCTGGCCGGCCACCCACCCACCCTCACCTCATACCGACTCCCAGCCGCCTTGGGGAAGGAAGCCAAGCAGAGCCCGGGAGAAGAACAGCACAAATCTAGCAGAACCTGCACCTCTCTTCCCCCAGGCGGCAGCTCCCGCAGCTCCATATAATCTCCTAATCAATGCAGTACCCAAGCAAAGCACTGCCAGCCACTTCCGCCCATTTAAAGACACAGCACATGTTTTGTCCCAGGACAGGACAGAATGTCAGAGACTGGGTGAGTGAGGATTGTGCTGCCTGGAATGAAGAGGAGAGGGGCTGAAATACCTGAAGGTGAGCACTTGCACAGGCATCCACCAAAGGGTTAAAAGACCCCACCCCTGGCAGGGAGGGGAGCCTGGAGTCAGGGTCCTCAGCAAACTTTGGGAACCCTAAACTGAGCCACTGACCTCAGAGGCCCCAAGCTGAGTGCCTCAGTGTCCTGAGGCAGGCTGGGCAAGACCACCTTAAACAGACTCCTCCCCAATAAGGCAGGGCAGCCCGCAAGGCGGGCGAGCCAGGCTGCCTGCTCCGAGCAGTTCGCATTTCCCTGCCTGCAGCACACAGAACACACAGTTCTCCTCCCCTACCGGGGAAATTGCCTCTACTTCTGGGGTGCATGGTGAGGCAGCAACTTCAGGTGGTAGGGCGATGCCTTTGGTCACCTGGGGCCAGGGATCCTTTTAAGGTGGCCACAAAGGCCTCGTTTAGGATTTAAGCAACCCTTTATCACCAATGCTGGGCTCCAAAGAAGAGATTCAGACCAGGTGGCACCGAACTGTGGTAAGGAAGGACTGAGATTCTCAACTTGAACTGGAACGTACAATTCACTGGAAAAGGAGAAGTAGCTCCTCCTAAATCAAATCTTCCAGGCTGGGGACCAGGAATTCCAGCACCAAAAATTTGTGTGCTGGCTGTGTGATTCCTTTCTGTCCTTCCCTACGTCGCTATCTGGGTCAGTAATGCGGATGGGTGATAACGAACAAAGAGGAGATTAATCATGAAAT
The DNA here is from genome assembly GCA_008750895.1 of Mirza zaza. NCBI lineage: Eukaryota > Metazoa > Chordata > Mammalia > Primates > Cheirogaleidae > Mirza > Mirza zaza. The sequence continues at coordinate 34,825 of VSMD01134390.1, forward strand.
AGCAACCTTCAACTGAACCATAATAACAAGCCTTTACCCTGAAACTTGCCCCAAAACAGCCTAACCATAATAAGCCTTCACCCTGAAATTTGCCCCAAAGAATCTACAGACATCCATGGATTGTATGCACATCATCTACACCTGACCTTGTAAAGTGATGCTCTCTAGAAAATCTGAAGTGCAGATGTTTGTTTGTTAACGGTCACCATGCTCGTGATTACTTATTCCCTGCCTTGCTCTTTGTAGAGGGTAAGCTCCACGAAGGCAGGGACGGGGTATCTCAGTTAGCCCTACATTCCCACTGACTAGGAGGGCTGGCGTATAGTGGGGTACTATCAGCAAGTAATTAATTGAAGGGACTTTATGCAAACTGATCTAAAACACTGCAGCTTCCCTCCCGTGTCCAGATGGTCCAGAAGAAACACTCTTTACGGAATACTGAGCCTTCAGAGATGGACTTTGCAAAGCAGCCCTGGGCTATGGAATTTCCATCTACAGCCCTATGCCAAACAACACTCAAATGCTTCCTGGACTTTCGAACATATCTGTGGTTATGCTTTTGAAGCTCTTGGAGGCTGTGCCCAGGCCATACTTTCAGCATAGGTACTGAGAGGATGCAACAGATTCCAGAAGTACATAGAGTTGTCCTTTATGACCTAGATCAGGAGTCCCCAACCTATGGTGAGTTGTATGATTATTTCATTACACATTGTAATGTAATAATAACAGAAATAAAGTACACAATAAATGTAACGTGCTTGAATCATCCTGAAACCATCTTCCCCCTCCCCAGTCCGCTGAAATATTGTCTTCCATGAAAATGAGGCCCTGGTGCCAAAAAGGCTGGGGACCGTTGACCTAGATAACGCACTCAGAGGAAGCCTAGGTTCTGTGATCCAGCTCTCAGGCAAATGTCACTTGTAGTACTCAAAGTACATGTGAATACTGTTTCCTCATCCTGAACCACCAACTGATCACAGGTAACACACGGAACCTGAATCATTGTAACTGTTCAAATTTTTTGGCTTTTACTCTGGAGCTGTTTGTTTTTTTTTTAACTCCAACACACACACACACACAAAAAAAAAACCCTCCCTCTTCTCAACTATTAATAAGAATGTATTGAGGGCTTATTAGATCAGGCATTGTGGTAAGCATATTACTTGCATTATCTCACTGAATCTTCACATCCATATTATAAAGAAGCAATGATCATGATTTTTCCGATAATGCTGCCGAAGGCTAAGTGTGGCATCTTGATTTGCCTCATACCAAACAGCTAGCAAAACTGCAAATTTGGGATTTGAATGCAGGCGTGTCGAGCTCCAAAACCCATTCTCTTAATCACTATGTATGTTTATAAAAAAAATCACCTTCTCTATCAGACAAGCTGATTTATAAAAGCTCACATGCTCCCAGGAGAAAAAGAATCCAGGGAATACGTGAAAAAGAGACTACATCGAACCAGCCTCTTCTATTACTGGTGAGTTGGCTGGCTTGCATGTCTGTGTGTGATGTGAGGAACACACAAAGGCAAGGAAGAAAAGGAGAGCCCAGTGAGTTAGTTGGGTGACAGTCATCTGCCTCAAATTCCCCTTGGCTCTTTCTTGTCTCCGAAAAGGGGACTTCTCACGGAGCTCTGGAAACAAACTCCACATTTGGAGAAATGTTCCTCATCGAACATATTTTCCTTCTTTTATCTTCTCACAGAGAGCAGTCCGTTTGTATGGTTTGAAAAGTTCCCTGACCAGCAGATTGTGAGCACTGACATAACCTCTAGGAATGAACATACAGATTCTCCCGCTTCTGCCTACTCTTTGCAAACCGGCTGCTCCTTTATATTCGTATTTCAGGAAGGATAAGAATTGTTTAAGAGAAAACTAGATTCCAAAAGCTTCCACGTCTGGCAATATGGCATATATACTGGATAGAATAGAAAGAAAAAAAAAAAAAAAGAAACTCTTTAAAGTGCTTGATGAGCTCTCAAAAAATTAAGCAATAACAAGAGGTCAAAAACTTAGTGATGGCAGAAACCAGTGAAACTGGGCTTGGGTTTTCATGGCCTCACAGAGCATGCAGAATATAACTGGAAAGCCCACTAGTGGTGAGAGGTTTAACAAGAGACCTCCTCATGAAGTAGGCCTTGGTGGAAAAGCACTGTAATGAACTTGAAAAAAATTCATAAATACTGCCCAGTAACTAAAAAGGAAAATTGCCCATCCTAAACATTGACATTAAACAAAGGAGGAAAAACAATCTCCCCTGACCAACCATAATCACAAACTGACCTCATGCCAATTGTAGCCTGAGAATTTCCCAAGCAACTCACCAAAAACACAATGTCCATAAGGCAAAAGAATAATAGATTCTGCTACAATAATATTAAGAATTTCTGATCATTCAAAGAGATCATAAGGAAAGAAAAGAAGGCTTTTGGGGTAGAAAATATTTTTGATATATATTATTTAGGAAAGGAATTGTTCACAGAATTTATTAAAAATTCCTACAAACCAATGAGAAAAAGAAAAACAATTAGAAAAATAGACAATTTGCATGGGCACTTTCAGAAGAGAAAACAATCAATAAACATATATAAAGTACACAATTCATTAGTATTCAGGAAAATACAAATTGAAACTCCAATGAGATGCCATGATATATCCATCTGATTGGCAAAAATCAAAAAGTCAAGCAATATCAAGTGTTGGAAAGGAGCCAATGGGAGTGTCTATTGGTCCAACTATTAAATACCTAGAAAACTATCTGGTATTACATGGTAAAGTTGAACAACTGCATCCCCTAACACATAACCGTTCTACTCTAATGACAGAAGTAACTCACATGCACCAAAACTTTATATGGGACTCCACGTAATAACAAAAACAAAACAAAAGACCTGGAAACAAAACAAACGTCTATCAACAAAAAGGCTAAATACTTTGTGGTAGTTTCTTAAAGCGGAACAGCATACAGCACTAAAAACATATAAATCACTGTCACATGCAAGAGCACGGATGACTCTCAGAACCACTACGTTGAATGAAGAAAGCAAGTCACCAAAGAATGCACACAGTATGATTCCATGTATAAAGAACAAAAAGTACATCTATATAGATATATCCATAAAATCCAAAAGCGAGGGAATGATAAACTCAGCATGCACCTTGGAAGGGCGGGGAAGAGAATGGAGTCAGCAGGACAAGTAAGAGGTACACCTGGTTTGTTGTTTCTTCTTACTTTATACTTTACATATATTTTATATGTTATAAATATTTTGTATCTGCTTAATAGTCAATGAAAACAATTTTAAAATAAAATAAACAGCAATTAGGAAACAACTAAACACGAATCTTCTCTTTCGGGTTTCTATAAACAGATTTGATTTTGGGAAGGGGTGTGCTCAGGGGTCTGGCCACGACAATGTTATTTGCATTTTCACAAATCTAAGTTGACAAAAATTGGCCTTTCCAAGCTTGCCGATACTGATTTGATTAACATGAAGTTGATCGGTGTTTCCTGCTTCATCCATAAATAGCGACTAGGATGGAGAGACAGGTCCGCACTCAACCAGAGCATGCTGCTGGTGACCGTGCCTGCCGATGCCCAAGGCCCCCAGGCCAAGGGAGACCTGGAAGCTACGAACCCAAATGTCAGGATGTCAGGTCCCTTCTCGGGCTCCAGCCAACTAGTGGCAGAACCCAAGGGAGAATTCAGCCCTCCTGACTCCCACCTCCCCAGCTCGGTCCACCACCGGAAGCCCCTGCCTCCCATGACCTTGGGTAAGTCCTTCCAAGCCTCTGGCTCCCTATCTGGAGCGGAAAATGGACTACATGATCCCTGAGGCTCCCCTTCTACCTCAAGTTCTTGGATTCTGTGCTGCTCTCCCTGCGCCCCCCTTTGCACCAGGAGCAGGAGCCTTCTGCAGTACCAGGGCATAGCTGCATGCCTCTGGTTGCTGGAAAAACTGGGGCAGAGCAGTGCTGCAGTCACACGTTGGGGAATCAAAGCTCCAAGCTCAGGCAGGGGAGTCATCAGGCGCTGAGAGTGTTATATTTAAGGAGCATTTTGGAGGTCAGGAAGCTAGTGAGAGAGGAGCAGCGGGGGAGGAGCGGCCTCCTAAACACTCCATTACAACAACAAGCTTCCTCCTAGTCCTCCAGCCAAAATCCCTTCCAAACTCCAAACTGCGGTCAATAGAGCCTGTGTGAGCAGACCAGCAGATGGCCAGGGCTGCACCCCGATCAGGTGCTCCCCGCCACTTCCCTGTCCCCTCCCTCCCTCCCTCCCTCAGTACTCTGCTCTCCTCTCCCCACCCTCTGCCACTATTAGTCACTGGCTCTGGGGTGACAGTGTGGGCTGCAGGCATTGGCCTGGCCTTCTGGTCTGTTCATCTGTGTCAGCTCCCAGCTTGGAGCCTCCGGAGCCAGCCCCTCCCTTCCTATCCTCAATACCCTTGTGCACACCCCTGCCCTCCAGCCCCCGTCCTGTGCAGGGTGGGCAAGAACCAGCCACAGGGCTGACGGAGGTGGGCGGGCTGGCAGGCAGGGAGAGCAGGGCAGTTTGCTACAAGAATGCTTCCTCCTGCCTCTGTGACCCCAGAGATTCACTTAGGGCACTTAGAGCATGGGGGGAAAAAAAAAAAAAACAATGGGCAAAATCACCTCCCCCAGCCTTCTTTGCTCCTCCTTCTGCAATCTGCTAATCCAGAATGTTCCTTCAGGCAAGAAACAGGATGAGCAAAGTCAAAGCCAAACTCCACTCAGCTTCATCCAGCCCCCAGAAAGTGAGGGACACAGAGGCTGCCAGGGCTGCCACCGAAAGGTCTGTGACCACTCCAGAATTTAAAGCAGTCACACGCCTGTCGGGCCGTGTGATCCTCACAGCAACCCAGGGAGGTACTAAACCACTTCCACATAAGAAACGGAAGTTCAGGGAGGTCAGCCCTCTTCCTAGTACTACTGGACTCTAGTGGCCATGGTAGAGGGTGGTGGTTAGTAAAAACAGGGAAAAATAAAAGACAAGGCACCACACCTGGGTATCACAAGCCCCCACCCCATCCAACTCTGGGCCAGGCCATAAATGCGAATTCTCTCCCTTACTCACCTCCCTGGGTGCAAAACCCAACTGAGCTCTCTCTCTCCCCTTCTTGAAGCAGTTCTTGACATCCCTTCTCCAAGGAGGCTTCCCTGGCCCTTACTCTGGCAATAGAAATCCCTAAAGAGGATTCCCCTCTCTATCCCACCTTCCCCTTCACCTCCAAAATCATTCCTCCAGCTTGTGAATACGTGACTGCCTGACCAGTGTTGCCTTGCTCCTCCCTGGGTCCTGGTAGGCAGAAGGGTGGCACCTGGGTGGCAAGAGCCCCACGGCCAGAGAAGATCCACACACCTTAGAGAAACCCCACCAACCCAGGGAGGGGGAGGAGGCTGGATGTCACTCATCATTTTAATTACATGCATAACAAAAGAAAACATCTCTCCTGCCAGATGGAAGAAACAAGGCAGATTTCTAATTCCCCCCCGGGGTTCCACCTGGTTTATTCTCAGGAGAAATTCAGGGTGACTGATGGTGTTAGGGGCCCAGGAGGGTGCTTTATATACTCAGGTTCTCTTGGGGAGGGAGCCCCCATACACCCACAGCCAGCTGCTTCGTGCTCTCTTCCCACTAAATGGGGATTTCTCCTTTTTCAACTAAGCTACAGTTTAAAAAAATATTACCGTTTAAAAAAAATACCAGATGAATTGAGCCTTACCTCATTTTAACAGCGTAAGTCTCCATAAGTCTCCCGGCCAAGGACACAAGAATCTATTGTTGGCAGAGAAACTGCTTGCTGATAGGACAAACCTAGAAAAACTGCATTCTTAACTGACCGGGACTGACAACCCTCCCAGAGGTATGTATTGTGGTTCAGCCCTGGGGATTCTAGAATTAGCCTTGAGTTCAAATCCATACTTAAAAACTACATGACCTCAAGCAACTTACTTCATTTTCCTAAGCCTCAACTCCTTCCTTCATGAAAAGACAAAAAGGTGAGGAAGACAAGAGCCCATCAGGTTGTTAGGAGGAGCCAGTACACAAGACGCAGCATAACTGTTGTGATCATTTCCAGCCAGTGTCAATGGAACCAGCACCTCATCCTACAAGAACCACACATTCTATTTCTCTGTTCCTGGTCTACCTTTTCTCCTCTATGCAAACAAAGTTTCTAACTCTTCCTATTTTGTCTGTGATGTTTTTGTATTTTTTGTGTATGTGTGTGATCTTTCTGTTAAGCCAGTCAACTTCTTATTCAACTATAAGAACCATACTTACTGATGGCCTAATCTGTTCAAAATCCAGCAAATTATGATAATATTTCAATGTTAAATCCAATGTCCTCCTTGATCTCTAAATGTTTATGATCTACCAAGGAAGATAGAACATGGGCATTAAATCATTATACTAAATAACTCTAATTTTATAAAATATAAAGTAATAAGTCCCATAAGAGAGGCATCAGAAGGACAGATTACCTCTGTTTTCCAAACCTAGGTTTGTCATTATGATGCCAATTTTTTTTAATCAACTGGCAATCAATAGTGAATACTCTGAGCTAGCCTACACTAAGTCTGCCTGTGATATTTCTTGATTAGTCTGGTCTTAACATAAAAGAGTTAGCCAGAAAAAGGAACCAATATTTGTCATCATCTTTTACAGAGACAAGAACTTCCTATTTGCGCGATAGGTGTCCAGAAATAGTGCCTTCGGAACATATTGCCACCATCACTGCCAATAAATACGGGTTTGTTTGGACGGAGCAGACTGCATCTAATGAGTTGGGTTTTGAAAAGCTTCATTTCCCATCATCGGGACATTTTCTCACCAGCACCTTAAGGTTGGGAAAAATGCTTATAGGTATGCCAGACCAATACATTCTCTTAACAACACAACACACATGAGACTGGCATATCATGAGCAAACCAAAGAGTTCAGCTTCCTGAGTTCTGTCTCGTGACCAGTGCTATTCAGTAAACGCACCTGTTCCCTTCCATACATTAAGCCACCAGCTACCTTTGATGGGCCAGGGGCATCCATGTGCTTGCGTGTACCATGATGAAGTTTTTACATTCATTGGTGATGAACTGAGAAAATCAGGACAATGTAGTAAGTGTCAAAAAGCTAAATATATTGAATTTTTGACAGCATGTCCTTTTTCATTTTGTATTAAAATATTCTTTAAATATAAATAATGTTGGTGCTAGTTTTGTTAAATATTTTAGTTTAGGTTTGTTACTTTTCATAGGTAAAATAACTAGCAATTCTGTGCCAGTCCCCCAATTTTTTTCAATTCTCCACAAAATCCAGAAGTCCAGACTCTTCTGTGAAAGCCTTCCCAGGCCTATGACCTCCTGTTGTGCTATGAGAAGAGCAGCCACCTCTCCAGTGCTATGATGAGGAATCTCAAGAGCTTCTCCAGGCAACTTCCCAGCTTTAGATGGTCATCTGGGTCTCAGAGGTTTCTAATCTAGTCTCGAATGTTTTAACAATGCCTTGGAGATTGGCTGGTGACTCCCAAATATATATGTACAACTATATCTCTTACTAAGTATCTCTTTTGAGAAATGCTTGGGACCAAAAGCGTTTCTGATTTTGAATGTTGTGGGGTTTGGGAACATTTGCAGAATACATACCAGTGAAGCATCCCAAATCCCAAAATGCAAAATCTGAAATGCTCCAATGAATATTTCCTTTGAGGGGCATGTCGAGGCTCAATAAGTTTCAGATACTAAAGCATTTTAGATTTTGGATTTTTCAGATTTGGGATGCTCAACCTGTACCCCTCCCCTGACCTCCCATTCTTCCTGAACAGTTTCACCTACATGTCCCTTTGGCACTTCAAAGCAAGCATGAATAGACCCGACTCCTCAGTGTCCCACTATATCGCCTGCTGACTCTGCTCCTCTATCTGCCTCTATAAACGGCACCACAAACTACAAAGTCACCCAGGCAGAAACCAGGAATTTACCCTAGACTCCTCCTGCTCCGACTCCCATTTAATAAGGTACTAAATCATGTCAATTCCCTAGCTCCTGAAATAGGACTAGAGTGTGTTTCCTGCTGCCAGCTTTTACTTGACTCTCGGTCCTCATCTTGAGGTTTGGAGTCGTACTTACCCTATCTCTCTCATTCACCACATATTTATTGAGCATCCATCATATGCCAAGTAAAATGTTAGATGCTAGGGTGTCTGTGGATTAAAAAGCAGCACACAACCCCTGTCCTCAAGGAGTTCATAGTTTAGTGGGGAAAGATGGACATGTGAAAAACCAAAGTTGTCAGGGATGGAGCAAAATGAGGATATTATCTTATTTGTCTATAATTATTTAGATAATTATTTACCTTATTTAATAAGATAATTATTTATCTTATTTGTCTAATAATTATTTAGACAAGATAAATATAATTATTTATCTTATTTGTCTGTCTTGTAGCCAGAGAATTCCTTCCTTCCTTTCTTTCTTTCTTTCTTTCTTTAGGCAGTGTCACTGTGTTGCCCAGACTAGAGTGAGTGCTGTGGCATCAGCCTAGCTCACAGCAACCTCAAACTCCTGGGCTCAACCAATCCTGCTGCCTCAGCCTCCCGAGTAGCTAGGACTACAGGCATGAGCCACCATGCCCGGCTAATTTTTTTTTTCTATATATATTAGTTGGCCAAGTAATTTCTTTCTATTTATAGTAGAGACGGGGTCTTGCTCTTGCTCAGGCTAGTTTCGAACTCCTGACCTCGAGCAATCCGCCCAACTCGGCCTCCCAGAGAGCTAGGATTACAGGCGTGAGCCACCGCGCCCGGCCCAGAGAATACTTTCTCAGAAGCAAACTTGATGATATCTTAAAGCCCTTCCACTGATCCCGTTGTCTACACAATCTCTGCACCATCCCGGGCTCTCATGGTGTTTCAACTCCCCACTTGCGTTTCTAGCTTCATCATCTGCCTCCTGTCTTCCCCATCTAGGTACCTTAAGCTCCAGTCCTGCCAAACTGACTCGTAGTGCCCTGGCCCCTGCCATGTTCACGCTGTCTCCCTCTCCTGCCTGGCAGACTCACACACCCACAGCCACCGTTCATCTACGGTGTGCCAGGCATGTAACCGAAGTTATCTCACCTGATCCTCACGACAACTCTGTAGTGTCGACGGCCTCCCCACGCCAAACAAGGAAACTAACACCAGGAAAAGCCAAGATAACTTGCTCAGGTTCACTAAGACAGAAAGTGACGGGGCCAGCACTTGAATCCACACATGTCTGACCCCAAATCATAGCCAGATGATCTCTCCTCTCTTGCCCACCTGATACATTCCCACCCACACTGCAGGTCTCAGATCAGATGGCACTTCCTTTACAAAGCCCTTCATGGCCTGCCCTGTCAAGTAACTCTTCTGTGCTTCCCTGCGACTTGCACTTCTGTTATAAGCCTGATTACCTTGTGCTGCCATAATTCGGTTACTTGTCCATCTTCCCCAAGAACCCATGAGTATCTCCTCACGATGATCGTGTGCTTCCCATCTCTACGACATCCATACCGAACGTCCCCCTTGCATGTAACGGTTGAAAGAATGGATTAATGAATGTTTTCTAACTCCTTTTCTCATGGTTGAGACAGAAATTCCCAGGACACAATTTATCATCTACATAACACAGTCAGGTCAGGACATCAGATGGCCCTAGTATGAAAGTGCAACCTTTAAAAAAGAAAAAAGAAAGAGTAGCACTATGGCAATGCAGTAAGAGAACCTGAAAATCCAGACTCCAGGAAGTGAAGTCACACCTCCACCAAAAGCTATTTCATTCAGGGGTAATTTAACCCGAGGACATTGGGGCTAAGGGAAATTCTGGGAAAAGCATCTCAGAAATAAAAGGGGAAAGGCTGAGATAAAGGGGATGAATTTCCATGTATTTAGACATTTAAAAAATGATATCTGAGTCATAATGTAAATGACTTACTCGTTAGTCACAATGTGAATTTTTCACCCAATGGGTCAGCTGTTTTTACATAGTATCAGAGATTCAGTACATCGGCCATAATAGGTTGGTAGGTTCTCTCTGTTCCTCGGTCACAGGCTTTATACCTGGACTATGCAAACGGTCTCTCTGTGGGAACATCTTGATCAGTTAAAGAGTCTTAAACTTTTGAGTTATAAGCCTTCTGGAGAGCTGATGAAAGCCATGGATATTCGACCCAGAAAAAATGCACCAATACAAATTTCTGTCTACAAACGAAGGAGGCTCATGGACTGGAATGGTTCACAGGCCTAGACTGAAAATGCCTGAACTAAATTTCCAAAGGTTCTAAGTTAGAGATGATTTTAAAAAATTACAATTCTGTGGTTACATGACATCTGTTTCTGTTAAGCAATCAGTTTACCCTTGTGGCCAAGGTTCTGAAAGTAAATGCTAACTTCAGGAATGACCCAGCTCTAAGGTCTGATTCTACACCTGATTAGATCACCTGCAGTCTGTGCTAAGGGATGGCAAGGGCCTAAGAGAAATGAGGCCCTGTGTTTCTGCCTCTGTGTGCAAACACAGACATAAACACATCTCTCCAAGTTAACTACAGAATTAATTCCCCAATGTCCCCAGAACACACCTCTGCCAGGGCATTCACCACAGCCATGCCTCAGAGCCAGCTGTTTGGTAACAAACCACTTACAACTGCAAGAGCTAGTTCACTAGCAGGTTTGCAAGGGCCTGGCAAAGACATCAGGCGGTGGCATTCCAGCCAGATAGCAAACTGCTTGCAGCAAATCATTTTGGATCCAAACACAGTTGCAGATGCCTGCTCCCATGGCCGCCACTGCACAATGCCAAGGGGGTACAGCACCCTGCACCCTCCCATCCCATGTTCAAAGTGGGTACTCACATGTTTGTGGAAGAAGGGAAATGGAGAGAAGAAAGGGAAACAGAGGTGGCAGTGAGTCCACGGAGATCTATTCTTGTTTACTTTTGCTGTCTCTAGCTCCTTTCTAAGAATAAGTATTTGACAGATCTAAGGTGGTTAAAACAGATGCATATCACTTTCACCTCTGTGCAGACTATGAGATGAAAGCCCTGAGAAGTTCAATAACTCATATCTGGTCACACAGCATGCCGGGTGGGAGAAGGAGCAGAAAGCTAAGTTCTGTGATTCCCAGAGACATATCCTAAATCCCTGTAACACATTCCTGCCTGTTCACGCTGGCAGCACCCTTGCCACTTGGACCCCTGTCTCATTCCCTCTTCCATACACAACACAGGGGACCCAACCTGGCCCAGATGTCTGAGCCTTGTCCTGTCTTCCACCTCTGAGAGAAAGGAGACACTGCCATCTGGCCAAAGAGCAAGGCCCCCAAACCAAGGGCTGAGATATTCTACAGGTCTCTCCCTACACACAGGGGCTGGGGTTAGGCTGTACACACTCAGCGTCCTTAGGTCCCCCATCTACTCCCAATTGGCTCAAACTCCTTGTTTGGAAAAATACACAGAAAAACAAATTTCAGATTGCAAGCAGGAGCCGGGAGAGATTTGAAAGCCATCTCAGGAACGCCCTCTAGTGTGCCCACGGGACACAAGCGGCGCAGCCCCCAGGCTCACACTGCCATTGGGGTACCCTGCGAGCGGTGGGAGGGCACAGCGGCAGCACCTGCCACTCAGACACACACTTCTCGCCAATCCCAAAGCCAACATGTGCTGCAGGAGGAGAGGCAGCCTCTGCTTTTAAAACTGTCCAGCCTGCACCAGCCCCACCCATTCCTTATACAACAGGGAGAGGCAAGAGAGATGCAAACAGAAGGTGAAAGAAAGTGTGCAGACTGCACAAATGGCCTGCAGTGTGGAGAAGAAGCAGAGGAAGAAGACAGAGAAGGAGAACGAAGGAGAGGGGTAACTGAAAAAGAGATGGACTAAAGACAAATTAAGAACAAGGCGAAGCTAAAGAAAAAGACAGACATATAAGTGAGCTCAGACAAAAGCTTCTGATACCTCCACCCTCCCCAGCACCCCTGCCCACTCGCTTGGACCTGTGAGCTCACACAGGTGGGGAGTGTGCCTCGTGGGACCCGGCACCTGCTCCCCTCTCCTGAGGCCTCGGTGCTCAGGACATTGCCCTCCACTCGGACACAGCCCCCGGGTGCTCAGGAGTGGTGGGCTGAGGGACGGGAGGAGAGAGGAAAGTGAACCAAGGGCAGAACTTGCCAAGCGAAGCCACTTACGCACAGTGCGGCCGGCAGCATTTCCATCCTACCTTTGCTGTCGCCATGTCAGCCGGCTCCATGATCTCTGCTTGGCCTAAGGAGCGGCGGCGCCACCCAGAGAGAAAAGGCAGAGTCACAAACGTCCACCCAGAGAGAACAGACCACCCCTCTGGAAGGCTGGGGGGATGAGTGGCCTATTTCCACTCTCTGGCCCCCTGGGACTTCCTCTGTTGTGGGGACAGGGAAGAGCCTTGACGTCCCCAGCAGGTCGGGGAACCCGCCTGTGTCCCCACAGACGCCCACGAGGCTGAGTGTGGGGCTTCTCCCCGGCCTGGTCCTTCTTCCCGGGACACAAGTGTGGGTCTCGCCAGGCTCCCCCTGCTGGGAGAGAGGCCACAGAGACGGAGGCCTGCCCCCCATCGCCCGGCCAGGGACTGGTCCCCACAGGTCAGAGCAGGGGGCATGTGGGAGGTGGCCAGCTGGAAGGTCTCAGCAAGAGCTGGGGAGCGGGGAAGGAGCAGGCCTGGGGGGCTGGGGGGCAGGCGGGCATGAGAACCTCGGGAAGGTGCAGGCACTCAGATGGAAGCAGAAAGGTGCTGTGCAAGGAGGTGCCGGAGCCACAAAGCCAGAGCCTGGCACAGCAAGGTGGAGAAGGCAAAGGGAGAGGAATTCGCCCGGTGAAGCCACTCACCTTGCAATAACATTCAGACTGACTGAGGCCTACACAGGAGCCAGGAGCGGGCGGTTCACACACCCCCACTCCACTCCCAGAGACTCACAGCCTCTGTCTAAAGGTACATGAGAGCAGCCGGCAGCCTGGCTGGATCTGCAGAGGCCCCTGGCTCTCTCGGAGCAGCCTGATTGGAGGAGCAGGATGACTTCATCCAGCCCCATTCATCACTCTAGGTTTCCTGCCCAGCAGGGACAGGCCGCTCTGCTCTGCTCACAGTGACTACAGCTTCCTCTCTGGCCTACTTTACTCAGACAACCTGGGAGAGGCTGCATCCATCAGGGGCAGCCAGGGGAACAGAATCAGAGAACCCTGGGCCTTACAGGGAAAAGGGGAACAGGCTGCTCACATTTCTAAGAAAGTGCAAGGATTCTACTGCAAACACAGTGCATATATTCACATAAATACAAACGGGCAACACTTCTAGAAACTAATAAGGAAACAAAGCATGTACTCTGGTGAACCACTGATCTTCCTGCCAAAAAAATTAAGATAAACACATTCAAATCTTTAGAGATAGTTCTCCCAATCAGAAAAAATAACCTACAGAAAAAGAGATCCATGTCTGTGTCATCTCCAAGTAGCTCTCTCTGTCATTTCCCCTGCCAGCCTCTCCAGCAGAAGCTGGGCTTCTGCTAAGGACATCGATTCCTTTGTGCCTGTGGTTTCAGATCCACAAAAGGTGACGGGTGGATGGGGCATCACAGCTTCCACTCCATTTTACAGACCAGGAAACTGAGGCCCAGAAGAAAGCCAAAAGGTCAAAGCAAGGATGTCAGTCTCTGGATGTTCATTTCCACGTGGACTTTTCTCTCAGAAATCATGAGATCCTGAGAGAAATGACCCCTCTTCATTTCCCTCCTTCCTTCCTCCCCCACACTTACTCCCAATCTAGCCCCTAGATCATAGAAAAACCCAGCAAAGCAAGGATTACATGGGTTAAAATATAAGGGAATGAAAAATAAGGCAATGACCGTGTGCTCACTCATCTATTCCCAATGTTTCCCCTCATTCTTTCCTAATTCCCTTGCTTCAAGCCTGACTTCACAACCAAACCACGCCACCACACAGACCAACACAGACTAGAAAAGAATGAAACACTGACAACACTACCAGCTTATACAGCGCTCATGGGTCTGGCTTAACAAGAGCAACAATAACTGTGACAAGTCCCATTTGTACAGTACTCCATAATTTACAATGCATTTTGTTTCTGCTATAGTTTGAATGTCCCCTCCACACTCATGCAGAAACTTAATTGCCATGTGATAGTATAGTATTAAGACCCGGGACCTTTAAGAGGTGATGAGGTCACAAGGGCTGCATGGATGGATTAATGCTGTTATCCCAGGAGTGAGTGAGTTATCACAGGAATGCACTTCTGATAAAAGCATGGGTTCAGGAATTTTCTCCCTGTCTTAACCCACTCTCTTGCCCTTCTGCTGGGCGATAACTCAACAGAAGGCCCTTGCCAGATGCTGGCACCATTCTTTTGGTCTTCTAGCCTCCAGAACCATGAGCCAAATAAGCTTTGGTTCTCCATAAATTACCCAGTCTGTGGTATTCTGTTATTACAGCAAAAAACACACTGTTTTCAAATCTATTACTTCTTTGGATACTCACAGGAACCCTGTGAGATAAAAACTATTTTCCCCATTTTAAAGATAATTAAACTGAGATTCAGAGAGTTTAAGTGACTTGCCCAAGGTCACACAATCAGCAGAAATGAGATTCAACCCATGTTCACTGAGTCCAAATCCCTTCCCACTACACATCATACTAACCCTACCATACAACTTTCCTGACACTTCACTTTTTCCTCCCCAATCTGCTCCCAACTCCTGTTCCCTAAAATTTCAATTAATTTGACATTTGCCTTTGAGATCTTTTTTTTTTTTTGAAGATGGCAAATTATAAGAAAATGCATTATCAAACATTAGGGGAAAAAACTCAGAAATATTCGGAGGTTAGTGTATACATTTAAACAAATCTCCTGTGTATAGTGAAAATTGGTTTTAGATTAAAAAAGAATTTATCTAAATGAATTTACTCACATTCACTTTATTTTAATTCAACTATCCAGATTTAAACTAAGGTGGTAGGGGGAGGTGTACCCTTGTCCCCAAAGGTACATTTTTTCCCCACTATCATAAAGATAGAATACAACACTTCTCCCATTCCTATTCCTTCTTTCTCTAATAAAAAGGGACAGGGATGAGAGTGGGAGAATTTAGGCCAATGCATGGTTTTCTTTAACTCATTGCCTAGTTTCTATAAGCCTAGACTATGGCCATGAATGCAATCAACTTGAAAGGGGTAAGAGGCTTCGCTAGCCCTGCTGCAGAGGTAATCCATCACGCCCCCACAACAAACCAAAGGTGTGGGGGCTGTGCCAATCCACACGTCATCATCTCTGCTCAGAGGCTTGTAATGTTCCTTCTGGCTACTGCTATGGCCTGCGGTCCTCTCTGTTCCTGGGCTGACAGTCAAATGTACAAACAGATGGTGAGCAGAAGGCTAGTACCCACAAAGAAGGATGTTCTATTTCATCAAAATCAGACCCATGTTAATGGGAGTCTGTCCAGTCCCCCAAATGACCAAAAACATTTATCTATTCGGCTCTTAAAGAACTGTCACACAGCCCTGGATGGTAAACGCATGCAGACAGTGTTCAGGAGAGCTGCTCAGGCAGAAGCACCTGTATGTTACAACGCGATCCCTATGTCTGAACTCAAAGCAGCAGGGAGAGTGCATTAGCTGCAGAATAGATAACCTAGAAGATGGGGCAGGGTGGGAGGCAGGGGACAATACCAGACTTTAATGAGAAAGAGGTGCAGGAATATGTCTCAGAGCCAAAGAAAATTCCAGGAAGAAACAAAGAAAAGAGAATGACAATAGAGAGGTAAAAGGGAGGAAAAAAACGGATGCAGGGTGTCTAATTAAAAGCCATTGAATCCACACCTCTGCTATTTACCAGAAAGGACTGGATCTAAGTAATTTCTCATAAGCTAAATAACTCCTCTATTCTGCACATTTGCTTTTTGAACTAGAGACCAGAAGCGCCCTCTTTTGCAACTTCAACTCATTTCCTTTTGCCTAATATTTCATGAAAGACAGAGAAAGAAATTCCTCTTAATAATATCGTTTTTTCTCTAGGGCACTTATTTGCACTAATCACTTTACCCTAGGTACTACTTTCTAACTCTTTAATCACTGTTCTTATACACCGAGTTAAGGAAGGGGGGGGAACTCGTATACTTTTGAAGAGAGGCTGGAGTGAGTTTTGGCAGGGGAGGGGATGAAGGGACTATGAGAAGCACAGGCACCCAGATTCCCTGAGGACAGTGCCAAGGCTGGACACTGCACCTGCTTCTTTAGAAACAGCCTCTGCGGCAGCTGCCTCTTGGGAGGTGGTGCTGCAAGGAAACCAAGTGAGGCCATTTCAAACCCTGGTCAGATAAACTTGCCCTGCTGCACTCTGGGAGATGTAGTTCTCTGAGTGGCGGGCAGTGCTGTGGCCATGTCAGCACTGCTTGCAGAGAGTGCAGCTTGGTCTCTGCCTGTCCGGAGACTATAAATACAGAGGCGACGTCTTTATCCATGAGGTGAAACCCCTTCTCTAGTCTAGAGTCTGGTGCTGATTATAAAAACCGAAAAGATGGTGATGAAACAGGAAGAGAGTCACGGAACTACAGGGGGAAAAGGAAAGGAAAAAAGAGGAAAAGTGACGGAGAAAGAGGGTGATGATGTGTATGTCCCCGTGAGTGTGTGTGTCGGCCTGAGTGACTTCTCACCTTTTGCTTGTTAACCATCAACTCTTCGGAGAGGCAGCTTAGCTTGAGGAAAGCTTCGACTTGCATTCTGACTTGACCACTCCTGCCTGTGTGACCTAGGGCAAGTTACTCAGCCCTCTGTGCCCCGGTTTCCTCAAGTCACGGGCTGTTATGAAGATTAGCTGAGATGATACATGTAAAGGGCTCAGAAGTGTCTGGCACACAGTAAATACTACGTTAAGTGTTAGATGTTTGCTTTTCATTCACTGGTTCACCACCTATCTTCCCCTAATCCATGTGACCTCTCACCCCAGAGCGGGAAATGTTATGTCCCCCACAGAGCTGATGCTGGTAGAGGGTAGACCAGACAGAACTCAACCCTCCTGCTGCTTTAAGTGAACAACGACATCAAAACAGAGGAGTGAGGTAGTCACTTGAATAAGGAAATGGAGAGAAAAGGAAGAAGGAAATACAACAGGAGACACGTTGTGGAAACAATGAACAGTAACAGACATTGGGAAGGGCATTTGGGAGAGTTGGGAGAAAAAAACTCATCAAAATTAGGAGTTTGGCCAGGCGAGGTGGCTCAGGCCTATAATCCTAGCACTCTGGGAGGCCGAGGCAGGAGGACTGCTTGAGCTCAGGTGTTCAAGACCAGCCTGAGCAAGAGCAAGACCTCCATCTCTACTAAAAACAGTAACATCAGCTGGGCATCGTGGTGTGCACCTATAGTCCCAGTCACTCAGGAGGCTGAGACCGGACGATCACTTGAGCCCAGGAGTCTGAGGTTGCAGTGAGCCATGATGACGCCACTACACTCTACTGGGGCAACCAAGGGAGACTCTGTCTCAGACAAAAACAAAACAAAAAAATAAGAGTTCACATGAAAATAAAAGGAAAGAAAGGTCAAAGAAACTCAGGGAACGTGCTCTGGTTGGAAATGGGAGGAGAAAGGAGATTAAGCAACTGCAAGTCCCAGTGAGACCATCCCTGAGAGGGTCTGACCGAAGCGCCAGAGACAAATCGTGGATGAAGAGAAGAGCCCGGCACGAGGAAAGCTGGGGAGACGGGAGCCACACCGCAAAGGTCAGGTCTGAACTGCTCTCTGCAGAAGCCAGGCTGCTGTGCAAGGCCCTGGGACGGAAGTTTCTGAAGCGGTCAAGACAGCGAGGGAAGCACACAGGTTGTTAGAGTTAAAGTTCAGCTTTAGGAGAAAAGGAAGTAGCTAAGCCAGTCAGCTCTGGTCCTGCACCCTAAGCAGCCAGCCTTGAAGGAGACATCAAAAGAGAGGAAGGGCTATTCCAGTGCAGG
This sequence comes from Mirza zaza, assembly GCA_008750895.1. Lineage (NCBI taxonomy): Eukaryota > Metazoa > Chordata > Mammalia > Primates > Cheirogaleidae > Mirza > Mirza zaza. The sequence continues at coordinate 52,844 of VSMD01134390.1, forward strand.
GATAAGGAGGAGCAGTCCGCCTCCCTTGGGGCTTCCTTAGGGGAGCTCATACCGCCCTCCTGCAAGCCTGAGGGCCTTTGCCGGAACCAGTGCTGTCCTATGCCTCCATTTCTCACAGTAAAACAAGATGGGCAAAGGGGGACGCACCTTCTGCAGGTGCTAGCAATTCCTGGGACCTCCCCTCACAAGCAACAGGAACAATAGTGATTACTACCTCGACCTCAGCTTCTACAGATGGACAGTTTAGTACAAAATCTAGAGCCAAACTGCCTGGTTCAAATTCTAGCCCATTGTTTAATATCCTCCAAGCTTTCTGCACTTAATGCCAACGCAAAGCTAGCACTGGTCTAGTTATGCAACTCCTGCCCTTACCTACCGTCTCCAGGCACAATCACACCACCTCCAGTCAGCAGCTGGTCCCTGTACTGTACTTTTAGAGGAAAAAGTTGTGCAAGTGCTTCAAAAATGGAACAGGATCATAGCTGCATAAGGCTGCCACTTCCTGCCCTGAGGGCTCACTCCTATGCTTGCATCAATGTTCACAAACGCCCTATGGCCAGGCTGCAGAGGACATCAGAGCCCACCACAAGGGTTCAGAGTGAGAATACAGATGATCCCCAACTTATGATGGCTCAACTTACGATTCTTTTGTTTTTTTTGAGACAAAGTCTCACTCTGTTGTCCAGGCTAGAGTGCCATGGCATCAGCCTAGCTCACAGCAACCTTGAACTGCTGGGCTCATGCGATCCTCCTGCCTCAGCCTCCCGAATAGCTGAGATTACAGGTGCAGGCCACCACACCTGGCTAATTTTTTCTATTTTTAGTAGAGATGGGGGTCTCAGTCTTGCTCAGACTGGTCTTGAACTCCTGACCTCGAGCAATCCTCCCTCCTCGGTCTCCCAGAGTGCTAGGATTACAGGCATGAGCCACCACACCTGGCCTCTACTTATGATTCAGACTTTACAATAATAGGTGTATTCAATGCATTTCTGATTAACTGGGAGGGGAGAGCAGCAGAGAGGGAGGAGGGAGAGCCTAATAATATTGCCTGACCTTTTCATGGTGCATGGTAGGTAAATGGGGAGCTGTACATATTTTCAATGTTCCACCAAAACACTCTCTTGCAGACTTGGGAGGCAGGTGCTGCAAGAAGAGCTAGGATGGAAGATGTGAGGACTGTCTGAATGTCTGGACATGGCTGCATGCAGGCCACTGGGAGATCCTCTAGTGACTACTGCTGAACTCGAGAGACAAACAGGCTAAGGTGGCAGACAGACTACACTCACAGACCCCTGGCAGTCCAGTAAGAGACAGCAGCCTCGGGGACTCCTGTTGGAGGACAGTTGTTTACCAGATGCTGGTGAGCCCAGTGGAGAAAGAGAAGAAAGGCAGAAGACTTTTGCAGTTCATGCAAATACTTAGGGGGCTTCACCTGGTACCTGCAGAGGGGTAAGACTATCAACACTTCCGTTTTGCTGCATAGGCATAATAGTGAAATTGAAAGAAAGCATCAGAAAGAGATATTGTCAAACAAAAAGATGTACTGGAACTTTTCTATTTATAACTTGTTAGCTAAAATTTTAAGACACTTCTCAAAAATCAACAAGGCATAGGAGGAACATTCTCAAAAAAGATAATTTAAGATAAAAACTATTTGGCCATAAGGCATATTTAGCTGGATCATTCAGAATCATTGGTGTCTATTCTCTCTGTCAATTTTTTTTTTCTTGTTCTGTCTGGTTTTGAAGCTTTCCAAGGGATAAATAACTGTCATTAATAGATTTGTTCACACACCTCCACATCCGGAGCTCCAATTCCAGGAAGTTGGTAAAGAAAGATCCAACAGAGCCAAGGAAAAGCAGGTTCTGCACAGGGTCCCAAGTGACCCGACAGTCATGTCTCTTTGCTCAACTGCAAGTCACAGGGTTATAAGTAAGAATTTGAGCTCTGTAGTCAAATCTCTGCTCTTCCACGAACAAGCTTTGACAGTAGACAATCTAAGCCTCACCTAGAATATGAGAATAATAGTAGTTTCCCTTACAGGGCTGCTATTATGGTTAAATAAGATGGTATAGGTAAGGCACACTGGTGAGCATATAATAGACACTGAAAACGGCATCTATTGTTATCAACAATAACAAATAATACATCACAACTTTACCGCTCCCACACAAACTAAGTACACAGACATTCTGCATCGTCTTGGATTTACCGTTTACACGTGTAGATTGGTGAGAATTAGCTATAATGACCAGTTTCTTTGCTGAAACAGACAATTTCCTTAGCAAATTTCCATTATAAAAGTTATTCACAGACAGGCATATGACCACTTGATGTAGGTACTGAAGAAGAAATTCATGGATTGGGAAGCAGTACTGAGAATGGACTTCCTAAGTCCCTGCTCAAGGGCTCCTTCTGTAGGGCTATGTTCTATACTCTTATCTACAAGGACAACTATCGGCCAGATGAAAATCCACCATCATTTAAGATGCCCAGAAAAGGAAACACAGACAATAATCTGCTCCACTTCCGGAGGGAGAGGAGATGAGCGGGTGAAGTTGTTCACCTTGTGGATCCCATAGCAAGTCTGTTGTTAAGTTTTTTTAAAAGTCAACCAAAAACCTAGGAGTTTCAAAAGTCCTACTCCTGAACTCAATTTACTAACTCACCCATCATGCTCACATAAAAGATAACACAAGGGAGTTTTTGTGCGTGGGAGGTGCGGTGAGAAGGTGCACGCAGACATTCTCTACTCCCTCGGACCCCTCCTCAGCCCCCCTGGACTAGGTGAATCAGGGTCAAAATGGGTTTCTCTGCATCTCAGTGGAAGAGTTTCACTTTCAGATTAAAGAGAAATGGCAAAGGGAGAGGGAGAGAGACCAGCAGCTAATTGCTTTTTGCTCATATGCCTGGGGATAAGAAGAAAAGAAGCATTGAATAACCCTGAAAGTTGGTGACAGATAAGATGGAATGATTAATTTAATTACACTCCCCCAGCCCACCCACCTTTCTCCTTGCTACAGAATGGTGATTCTTGGGCTACGCAGAAGACGGGTATAAGAAAACAGAAGCTGTGACCCCTGGTGTTTCGGTCCTTTTTCCATTGCTATAAGAGAAAACCACAGACTAGGTAATTTACAAAGAAAATAAATATACTCCTTACAGTCCTGGAGGCTGGGAAGTCCAAGATCGAGCGTCCACACATGGTGAGGGCCTTCTTACCTCGTGATAACATGGTGGAGGCCATCATGTGGTCAGAGGGCAAGAGCCCCATCGTGGGGGCCCCACCCTGATGACCTCATCTAATCCTAATTGCCTCCCAAAGGCCCTACCTTTTACTAGTGTCACACATGAATTCTGGAGAACACAATCAAAGCACAGCACCCGGCCGGTTTCAGAAAGGCCCTTCTGTGCCCCAGCCCTGGTACATTGTGTGCTTGGTACTAGCAAGAGCGGGATCAGAGGAGGCTGTGGAGCTCAGGGCATGTTTCTCAAAGCATGGTCCCAAGACCACCTGCATCAGAATCACTTGGGATATGTGCTAACTGTGCAAATTCCTAAGTCTATTCCAGTCCACAAGACTCAGAACTTAAGAGTGCGGCCCAGGGATTTGCATCTTGACTAATAAACTCTGCCTGTGATTCCAAAACACATTAAAAGGCTGAGGACCACTGCCTAGGAACCACGGTATCGAAAGTGGGTTGCTCAATATCGAGAGGACATCAGCGCTTACCCATGGCCATGTAGGAAGAAAATATTAGAACTTGTATTAATATTTACGTTTACCTCATCCTTTTGTTTCATTATATTACAACACATACAAAATATTTAGTACAGAAGTACACATATATATTTCATACATATATATTAGTGGTACATGCTCAAAAATGTTCTTACTGATAGGAGCTTGCAACCGAGCCAAAGTATAAACCTCTGGGACAATGGCTTCCAGATGAGTAAGCGAGGAGTGGTCTCTACAAACAGCTGTTCTGAGCTTCCATTATTAATCAGTGACTGGCTGAGAAGAGAACCCAGAGGTTTTATCCCATGACTTCATCACAACCCTGGAATAACAGGGAGGCAAGGAACGCAGCACAGAGCAGAGTAAGCCTGAATGCTCTGCCTCGAGCCCCGGAATTGTCACCCACTCACATTCCATCTTTGCCAAGGCTGGTAGGAGGATGGGATTTCTCCCAGCAGGAAGAAGGGAAGCTGGGGGAATAAAAAATACCACCCATCCACTAGTTGTCCACACCTAAATCCCAACTATGGCATCAGCAGAGAGAGAGAGAGCAGTCTACTGAGCTATAATTAACAACCCCCCTTTCTCAGGCAGAAAGAAGAAATGCTGGGGTAGGAGAAACACAGAGCAGGTGATGGTTACACCTGCAGACAGTTCTGCTGACAGCAACAGAAGCAGCCGGGACTGCCAGAGAGGAGCTCTAAGCTGGGAACTTGGGGAGGGAGGGGGAAGACAGGGCCACCCGCTTGCTTTTCTGCCCTGCCCTCCAAAGTCAGAGCTTAGCCCAGACCTAAAAAAAGCCCTTCAGTGCTGTCTTCCACAAAACCACGTGATCCCCTAAGCATCTGTGCATGCGGACCAGAGAAAGGGTAACACAGAAGGGGCAGTCACAAACCAAACCATTCCCATGCCCGTGAAAAGTTCGAAAGACTGGTAGATGCATAAGGCCTAGCCGTTAGCCCTCAACTGGGGCTATAGTCACAGACTCCCATGACCGCAGAATGCGAGAGCCAGCAAAAGCCTTCAATAGTCATTCATTTGTTTCATTCACCCATTTAACAAATATTTATTAAGTACATATCATGTGCCAGGCACCGTGCTAAGTGTTGGGGCACACTAAATAAAACAAGGGTGGACCCTGCTCTCATGCAATGGGGGAGACAGAAAGCAACCAAGTCAACACATAAATACAATTCTAGCACGTGACTGGTGCTAAGATGGAAAATAAGCCAGGGCGGTGGTGCAAGTTGGCGGGGAGAAACCCCACTGGGACAGGGGATAAGAGGCGGCCCCTCTGAGATGGACAGCTCCCAGATGAGGAAACTGAGGCTGACGGAGGTTTGGGTGACAAGTCACTGACAGGGATGGAGGTCTTCCTTTCCACCCAGGCTGTGACCTGGGATCTGAGCAACAAGAACATCTGGGACCTCTAGTGGAGTCACTGACGAAGGGACAGCACCACTGCAGCATTTGATCACAGTGAGCCTCTCCTGAGTCGGGACCTCTTCCTACTCAGCTGGGCCCATGAACCACACACAGTGGCAGAGGGCGGCAGTGGGCCGCGGTGGGCCGGGAAGCCCCTGCACGCAGGCTGCTTGCCACTCAAGACTGCTCACCCCACCCTCAAGGCAGCTGTCACTCGCCAGGAAAGCGAGGCCCACAGCCTCCGTGGCTGGCTTCCCCTGGCAACTAAGACGTCAGACGTGACCTCTCATGGACTGGCGTGTGGCTTACCTTAGTAAGTTCTCCAACCTCCCCAGCACCTTCCACGCACTTTACAGGCCAAGCGCAAGCCTACCATTTGCTGACAATGACAAAAGTTACCACTTACTGAGTGCCAGAGACACAGTGCTAAGTGCCTTTCCTATTTTGTCTCACGTTGCTCCCCACAACCTCCACAAAGTAGGTATAATTATCTTCAGTTTTCAGGAAGGGAACAGATTCAGAGAGGACAAAATGATTTTGCAAAAGCACCACAGCTAGTAACCGGTAGAGCCAGGATTTAAACGAAGGTCTTCTGGTCTTCAAAGCCTTGGAGTTCCATGAAGCCATTACTGAATCTCGCCCTTGCCACCAACACCATATCGTAACGTCAGAGACTCTCGTCGTCTCCCACTATCTATTGAGTGCCTTCTGTATGCAAGGCGCAGCACTGGATGGTCAGTACCCGAGAAGTGAAACGTGACAACTCATTGGAGGAAGGACTCCGTCTCTGCTCACCAGCCTCAAAACTTCTGCCATGAGAGCCCCCTGGGGACAGAACTCTTGTCAACAGATGGGCATCTATGCCTGTGTGTGTCTGTGTGAGAGACAGAGACAGAATCAACATCAACCACCTACCACCTCTGCCCCTCTGCTCAATGACATCCACTGAGCTCTCTTGCTACCTCCTTTCTTCTTCCTTCTCTCCTCACTTCATTTACCCCATCTTTCCTTTCTCACTGCTGTTTTTCTTCACACCACACAAAAAAAAATGCTGTTAAATCTACATTTCCCCCACCCTACCCTCTCTGTCTCTCTCTGTCTCTCTCTCTCTCACATGCCTGCCAGCTTTCAAATTTAACTCTGATCCTAGAGGCTGGAATCTCTTCCTCCTCCAGGAAGCCTCCTCCCTTCTGCTAGTCATGGGGCAGGGCACACTCGGCAAGGAGCCACCACAGCACAGATCCGCCGGGTACAGGGGGCACGTTAGGGAAAAGCACCCCATACCTGGTTCCCATTCAAGCAGCTTATCCCAGTGAGTGGACATAGGCGTGAACACACTAAGCCAGCACCCCCAGACACCTCACTCTTAGGTCTCTAGCAACACCCCCAAAGACACCAGTGCCCCTAACTGGGGGGCCCTAACCCAGGTAGACTATACGTTTCTCTGCCTCACCTTTCTCTCGGAACCTCCAAGTTCTTTACTGACTGAAAGAATTTATCATGAAAAAGGAAAATAATGATCCCTGGTCAGTGATAAGGAAGGATCCAGAGGGCTAAGTCACCTTCTCGGGAGGCACCCATGAGACACAGACGCGACCTCCCAGTCCACACCCACCCGGCCGCACCCCCTCAGCCTTTGTCTTCAGCCCTCTCAGGCACCTGTCACTTGGCAGCGACCTACAATACCTCCAAACATGGGACCCAACCCAGGTGACCCCAAACCTAACCTCCAGGGCCCCTCTGCCACCTACTTGGCACGTAGAAAGGTCAGCTTCTTCCTCAGGGAGGAGACGTGGTAGTGGCAAGCCTGCTTTATGGCCGTGCTGCACGAGACGGTCTCGGAGCGCAGATTCTGCACCATGCTGGGCTCAGGGGAGGGCCGGCCACATGGCAGCTGGGACCTCAGGGGCCGGGGGCTCGCTCTGCAGCTGCGTGGACTCGCTGCCTCTGCAGCTACCCCAGCTGTCCACTCTGGGCTCCTGCACATACGCCCTCCTCTCCCTGCTGTTCCATACAGAGCACGGGCAGGTGGAGGACCCAGGACGGGTGAGCCCGGGGTTCCGTGTTACTGGGATCCCCTCTGCCTTCGGCCCAAGCCACAGCTCCAAAGGGAGCCCTCTTCCATCTTTCAACATCTGGCAGCGCTCTGGGCACTTGGTGAGTTTCCTCTCCTCCCCTGTCCTCAGACAAGGAGGATGAAGCTATACCTGCATGTGATGTCAGCTGCAGGCGCTGGCGGGAGGGGGACGGAAACAGTGGGCGCTGCTCCCAGAGGGTTTGCAACTTGGCTCCTTCCTCACGGTGAGAGATCACCTGAGTGTCCGCGGGGCCGTGGGGAATTCAGTGGCCAGGCAGGCAGATGGAGCTAGAGTGCTCTGGAAATACGCTATTGGGGACAATCACTGGGATAGAATAAGCAGACTGGAAAACACCTCTCCTTCTCATAGGTAGCTATCTGTCCCAGTGGCCAGGCCTCAGTTGGAAGTGACGGGTACAATCTAGCCTGGCTGCAACTCCTGAAGCTTAGCCCGCAACCTCAAATGCCAAGACTTTGCTTTTTCCATTCGTTCATTCCTGAATTCCACAAGCAATTGCTGAGCACTTACTCTGAGCCGGACACAAGAGAGACAATTTCCGTCCTCCGGGGTCTCATCAGCTACGGGGGAGACAGAGAAGTCAGTCAAAGAGCACACACGATGGCAGGGGCTGCGACACAATTAACCACAGCCTGTGCCTGTAAAATGGGTGCAATAAGACTCTCTCCCTGCCCCAACTGGGAGAAATGAGGTGAGTTCTAGCAAGATATGAATGAATGTCTTTTAAGGTAGTCGGAGAAAAGGTGATTTAAAAAAAAAAAAGTCCCCAAATTAATTATATCCAAACTTCATCCTATTCCACTTCCACTTTCCTTGATCTTAGGAGATGATCTCATATCCTATCACACAGACAGCTCACCTGCGTCCACATCCGTTATCATCGCCTACCCAATGGGAACCCTTTCACCTGTGATCCGGATCAAGATTATCTTTCCTTGCTTCCTCTGAAATCTTGCTTCCTTCCCTTTCAATGGGGCATGGCCCAGAGGAGCAAGGTGGAATCCTAGGACTCGACCATGAAGTCCTCTTTTTCCTCACACCCATGTATATCCAATTCATCACCAAGTCCTGGACATTTATCTCCTAAGTATATCTTGAACTTATCTGCTTTTATTCATGATCGCTATCCTAAGTCCAAGATACCAATACCCTTAGCTTGGACTATGTAATAGCCTCCTGACGCCTCAGCGTCCCATCCAGAGCAGCCTCCACCCTTTCCCCACGTTGCAATGTGAACAATCTTTTCCTATGCAAAGCCGACCCAGTCATCTCCCTTCCCAAAGACCTTCCTTGGCTTCCTGATGCTCTAAAATGAGGCCCCTAGTCCTTGTCACCGTCAACCCAGCTCCTCCTGCCTCATCTTGCCCATGTCATCTCATCTGTCTCACCCGGCTGCTTCCAATCATCCTGACCTTGGCCCAAGCACTGCACTCCTGCCCCCGCCCCTCTGGCCAGGTCCAATCTCTTTGATACACTTTTTCCTTGAATGCACATATCTAAGTTTGCATTTTCTCAACTGCGTTAATATTCTTTACTCAATAAGACTGAGAACCCCAATACACCGTGCATAACTGATTAGTCTGTTGAGTGAACAAATGAATGAATGAATTTATCCTCTCTGAAATTCTCAGCCTTGAGCTACCAATTTCTACCTCAGGGATTACAAAAAAGTGCTTATGTCTCTCCATATTAAAACAAAAATTCTCCCCAATCACCCCTGCCTTCTCCTCTAGGTATCCCTATTTCTTCTCTTCCCAGGAAAACTTCTAGAACTAGATTGCCATGTTCAGTCTCTTCTCCCTCCCTTTGCATACACTCTTGTAAAATTGCTCCCTGGTTACTCCCAGTGACCTCCAAATTGCCACTGCAGGACACTTGAGTCCTTATCTTACCTATTTCTACCTCTTTTGACTAGTCTTTCTTGCTCCTATAATTCTATCTCCTACTCATCATCCTGGCTTCGATGGGTAGGATGATCTTAAATTCTTCCTTCTTTTGTCTTCTACTTAAACTTTGCTAATCCTAAGACTCCTTGCCTCAACTACATCCTCACTGCCTTGCTCTTCCGTAGGAGTCTGTGCCCAACAAGTACTTTCAGTCCTGTCACCTGAGCGTTAGAGGTACGGCCAGCTGCCTGGTGTATCTCTCCACTTGCACGCTCCGTGGGCAGCTCACACTCTACTGTCTAAATTAAACTCGCTAGCACCCCTGCTCTTCAAATCCTTTCTCCTTTACCCAATATGCTAATGATAACAATAATAACAGCAAGCACATATACACTAGCCAGGAGGCAGGCACTATTTCTTTTCTTTTCTTTTTTTTTGAGACAGAGTCTCGCTTTGTTGCCCAGGCTAGAGTGAGTGCTGTGGAGTCAGCCTAGCTCACAGCAACCTCAAACTCCTGGGCTCAAGCGATCCTCCTGCCTCAGCCTCCCGACTAGCTGGGACTACAGGCATGCACCACCATGCCTGGCTAATTTTTTCTATATATATTAGTTGGCCAATTAATTTCTTTCTATTTATAGTAGAGACTCCTGAGCTCAAACGATTCGCCCGCCTCGACCTCCCAGAGAGCTCAGGCACTATTTCTATTCTAATCATTATGCATACACACAACACATTCAATCCTCTCAGCAACCCTGTGAGATACGAACTATTATTATACCCATTGAATAGATGTGAAGAGTGAGGCAGAGAGGCATGTGGTAGAACCACAATCGTAGCCCAGGCAGGCATTTAGCATCTAGATTATGCTGCCCTTTTGTTGCTGACCCAGTGGAAATCTTAGATTCACATTAGACAACCTGCCCAACCCAGATATAAGTCCTGTCAAATCTATTTCCCAGATACCTTTGATTGGTTTCTCCTTTTCTGTCCTCACTACCATAATTCAGAAATATACTCATGTGGTCAGTCTCAGCTTAAATGTTTTCATGTCAGTAAGTCTTCCTTGCCACCCAACTTAGAGCAGACCCAAGCCTTGGCCTGCTCAATCATCCTTTTTCATTTTCCTCATAGCATTTATTACCCCAGATGTTTGCTTATTTGTTTATTGTCTACCTTTGTTTGCTAGAAAGCAAGCACCGTAACAGGAGACACTAGCCATCTTGTTCATATAGCCATACCTTGAACACTTACAAGCAGCTACCATGTAGTACGTGCTCAATAAATACATGTTAAACAAAAGAATGAATGGGGAAACTATTACCACAGTTTCCTTCTTTGTCTACTTGTTTCCTGTCTTTGTCCCTAAAACCCATCTCCCTCAGTGGGACCAATGTGATTTTCCTCACAAGATTATCTACAATGACCTGGTGCTACAGATGGATGCTTGTGTCCCACACCCAAATGTGTATGTTGACCTCCCAACCTCCAATGCAATCGTATTAAGAGATGGGGCCTTTGGGGGGTGATTAGGTTATGATAGTGGAACCCTCATGAATGGCATCAGTACCCCTGTACAGGGCTGGAGAGGCCAGAGTTCTCCTTTTTGCCATGTGAGGACACAGCGAGAAGAAGACAGCCCATCTATGAAGAAAACAGCCTTCACCAGACACCAAATCTGCCTGCACCTTGATCTTAGACTTCTCAGCCTACAGAACTGAGAGAAATAAAAAAATATTTTTTTTTTTTTTTTTTTGAGACAGAGTTTCACTTTATTGCCCAGGCTACAGTGAGTGCCATGGCGTCAGCCTAGCTCACAGCAACCTCAAACTCCTGGGCTCAAGCAATCCTGCTGCCTCAGCCTCCCAAGTAGCTGGGACTACAGGCATGTGCCACCATGCCCGGCTAATTTTTTTCTATATATATTTTAGTTGGCCAATT